>CAUYSK010013837.1:0-29885 GCA_963575035.1 Avahi laniger | reverse complement strand
GGCTACCATGAAGCAATGCTGCCATGAACATTTTTGTACATGTTTTCTGGTGCACATGTACAAGAGTGTTTTGCAAACTGTGGATGGTGGCTCACTTCCTGATTAGCATTTTAAAATAATGGAATTAAATAATGTTGAATGCGTAAGAATGTGCCTCACATGGAAAGAATATGTTTTTTTTTTTAAAAAAAGGACAATTATTGTTTTCTGAAATGTTTGAGATATCTGGAGATCTATGTACATACCCATGCATGTGTGGGGTGCACGCACATACACACCCCCACTATCACGTACGTTTCAGAGCTGTAGCTGCAATGAGAACAGTACCTCCTACAGTTGTGTGGGATGGCAACACTGCATATTCCAGCCAGTGTGTGTGTGTGAAAGTGCAGGAGTGCTGGGTCCCGTACAATGTATTTGGTTTTTTTCACATCGTGAGTGAAGCGCAAAGACTTTGAAATCCTTGACTGTATGCAAATGGAATTGCAAAGTCATAGGAAATGTTATTTTCAGCTTTACTAATGTGAAATTATTTCCCACTGTGGTTATACATGCCGTTTACATTTACATGTTACAATTTGCTTTTATCTTATTCGGTGTGCTAATTTTTTTCCAATTGGCTAATAGTGAAAACATTTCTTGTTGTGATTTTAATTTTCATTTCTCTGATTACTAATGTGCTTAAGCATAATTTTCGTATGTGTGTCAGTCATTCGTATTTCTTCTGTGAAGTGGCTGGGTGAGTTTTTGATTCATTTTTCTATTATATTGTATTGCCATGTAGAGTAGTGTAACTATTCTGGATATAATCCTTTGCTTATATATGTTGCAAATATTTTCTCTTAATTTTGGTTTTCTTTTCATTTTCTTAATGCTACTAATGAACAGAAATTTTAAATTTTAACATAAATATATCTATCCTTTTTATGGTTGAAATGTTTTATAACTGTTTAAGTAAATTTTTGTGACACTGGAGTTAAAAAAAGAGGTTTTTCTTTCACATTTAAGCCTATAATTCATTTGAAATTATTTTTTACTTCTAGGAGTTCTACTTAGTTCATTTTTCAATCTGTTCGTGGGTTTTCACGTTTTGGTTACTGAAACCTTATTATTTATATTTTATATTCTCATATGATAATTCTAATTTGTAATGGCTTTGCAAATTTTATCTTGCTGCCTTCTATCAATGCAGGATTTCACTCACGGTGCATGCTTCCATGTTAATTTAATACTTTTCAACTGAATACTTTGTAACTGAAAACTTTTTCCTCTTTGGCATTTTATCTTTGAAAATTTGATGCTTGGGATGGATGTAGGCTTCTTTGGAGTGGATTTGCATTTACTTCTGCCAATGTGGGACCGTTTTGAGTTTTAGGCTTGAGGTTTTTTGATCCATCCAGGTAGTATGAGAACCTGCTTGAGCTCTCATGTTTAGTGGAGATGATCCCCCACCTCCGCTCATATCCAAAGTTTGATACAATTGATTTTATTTCATGTTGAGCATATGGCTCTCTGGGATCCCAATACTGTGCAGAGGTC
The DNA here is from genome assembly GCA_963575035.1 of Avahi laniger. Classification (NCBI taxonomy): domain Eukaryota; kingdom Metazoa; phylum Chordata; class Mammalia; order Primates; family Indriidae; genus Avahi; species Avahi laniger. The sequence continues at coordinate 28,346 of CAUYSK010013837.1, read as the reverse complement.
TTTAGACAACTTAACTTGCAACTGCTTCTCAATTCCTGAAAGCTGAGAAAATTGATGCTCAAATTCACAAAACTTGCTTGGTCTCCACTTACTGTTCTGGGTTCTCTCCTTCACTTAGATATTGACCTGACTATTCTTTAAATTTTTACCAGCTCATGGATGCATTTAAGAGGACTGGAAAAATTTATCTAGCATTCTAAATTTTATTTAGTAGGAGGATTGATTCAGATATGTAATCTACCATGCTGCTGGAAATAAAAGCTACTTAAAAGTTTCAATTATATTTTATTTCTAGAAATTCTATTTTATTCCTTCTCAAGTCTGTTTGGTAATTTTCATTACCAAGCTCACATTTTCAATTCTCATTTTTATTTCTGTAAACATATTTAGCATATCTAAAAAGCATACCTATAAAAATAATTTGTGACTGATAATTCTAGCACCCGAAGTCTTGACAGGTCTGACTGATCTGTTGTTTCTACTGGCTCTCACTCATGGTGACTTGTTTTCTTGTGGTATTTTGTGATTATTTTTTTTTAAATTTTTACTCTGAGCTCATATTCCTTGGAATATATCTATGGTATTATTTGAGGCCTAGGCTGAAGATGGGTACCTTCAGAGATGATATAAATATTCTTCTGCCAGGTGATAGGGTACACTAAATATTTATTTTTTTCTCTTTTGGAGACAGAATCTTGATCTGCTATCTATGCTGGAGTATAGTGGTGTGCTCATAGCTCACTGTAGTCTCCAACTCCTAGGCTCAAGAGATCCTCCTACCTCAGCCTCCTGAATAGCTGGGATAACAGGCATGTGCCAACACACTGGCTAATTTTATTTTAATTTTTTTAGAGACGTGGTCTCACTATGTTGCTTAGGCTGGTCTCAAACTCTTAGCCATGGGTGATCCTCCCACCGTGGCCTCCCAAAATGCTGGGATTATAGACATGAGCCACCTCCACTAGTTACAATTTTTGACTTAAGACTTTTCAGACAACTCTGGTAATACAAATTTAAACCTCATTTATGAGGGCTGGCTTAGTGGTTACAAATTTCCAAGGGAGTGTTTTTCTTTTACTCACCTTCCAGGTTTGACACCATTACTTTTCCTTCCTCTTTCTAGGTGGGGAGATTTCTATTTCCCTCTTTGCTGAAGCTGTAACCCTTTGGAGTTCCAGTTTTATTTAGAGTCTTCTATTAGTCACCCCAACTTGTGCACTCCCTGGCCTGTCTCCTGTTCTGCCTGTCCTATGAAGTATAAAAACTAAAACTCATGATTACCTGGTTTAGGTAAATGATCTCAGAAAGAATACCAGCTTCAGGACTTTGCTTGTCTCTTTCCCCATTTGCCCCGTAGGTTTTGACTTCTGGGCCATCCTCACTCTGTGTTCTTGAATGCATCACAATAGGTTGTCCAAGTTACCTGGTATATCACGCTCTCAGAAATGGGTATATCCTGCCCATTCTCAGTAAGAGTCATCAGAGTATCCAGTGATCTCTGTAAAAGAAGGAGCTACAAGGTCCACACAGGGAAATCTGAGTGACAAGACATGCACCCAATCCTTACTGTTATATCACCTGCAGTCGCCTTTTTTTTCTCATTTGACTGAAAGAGATATACCAGTTTCTTGAGATCCTCTGGCCACTGGAAGGACATTTGCCTCCCTCTCACCTCTCCCCACTGTTGATGTGCATGGTACTATTAATATGACTGGAATATGAGAACTTACAAAGCTTGATCTTATTTCACTCATTTCCAGTGAGTCCACAGGCCCTCTGTAAAAATACTCTTAGAGGAAAAAAAGAACCAGTTCTTAGCTTCACAACTGGAACATTATAGAAATAAGTGTTTAATTGGATATTGTCTTCCATTCCCATAGATTCATCTTATTTGCCGTATGCTGTCCTTGATTCTCCTTTGACCCATTCATCTCATACATGTGCGTGTACACACACACACACACACACACACACACGCACACACCCCTCTCCAAAGGAAATCAATAAAATGTGGGCCTTAGGGTCAAGGGAGGGATTGGTGAAGTCCATGAACACACTGAATGGCAGAACACCCTTATACACAGTCATGCGACGTGATGGTCTAGAAATTAGGCACTCAGACTCCTGTCCCCAAAGGCTGCACGTTAACTAAATGGATAATGAGTGTACACTGTGTGGGCAGTAGTGCATTTTGTGCTGGGAGGGTCAAAGGAGAATCACTCTCCAATCTCATAGTGTGATTGGGAAGTTAAACACATGCACGATGTTTCTCCACAAAATAGACTTAAACAAGCGCTATAAAAAAGATTCAAGGAAGTTTTTATGAGACGGCACAGTGGGGGAATTGTCTTCAGTTGAGAGGCTGGTATTTCAGCCAAGTCTTAAATGATGGACTTGCGGAGGTTAGGGAAGAGGGAACACACAGCCTAGACAAATGGAGGGAGGGCTCTGGAGATGGGAGGGACCTGGGGGAACAGTGCCATTGTGTGCTCTGATGCAGTGGGAGCAGCACGGAGTCTGCTGTCAGAGCAGAATTGACTTTGGCAGGGCTAGTGATTCAGGACTTAGATCCTCACTTATGAAATGGAAACAGGCATATCACTTGTAGAGTTGTTGTGGATATTGAGGGAAGTTCACGTAGCAAGCAAGACACGTCAAAAATATTCAAGCAAACATCATCTCCAGCATAACGCCTACTTTCCAAAGAGGAAAGTGAGACCCAGAGAGATTGTGACTTGTCAGAGACACATGATTGGTGGGGAGCAAGACTTTTTTCCCTGTATTCTTACTGCTGACTCACACATACCTGCCCTGGTTCCTTCTTCAGAAAAGTTGTGTACCCTTTTCTCAATTTGCACCGTGACTGTCACACACACAACAGCTGCTCAAACGTGTTGACCAGTAGATGATGAATTGGCCGGTTTTTTGGTCCAGCTAACTGAATTACTGGCATCATTTTAGCATTTTTCTCAACTATCTTTTCTCTTTACTCCTATTGTGAATTCCTTTTAACTGAGAAAAACTGGACTGGATTCTAGTATTCACTGTGTTAAGTGGAATAACAACTTTCTCTAGAAAAACTGTACAATATCGGAAAAGAAGGCTTGCTTTGAAGCATGACATGAGATCTGCATTTGAAAGGACATGAGAGCCGGGTACCCCACTTTAGTAGGCATATAGGCAACAGGAACAGGTGACCAGATCACAAACACTGTGTATTAGTTTCCTGTTGCTGTTGTTGTAAACAATCACAAACTCAATGGCTTAAAAACAATCAACATATGTTTGTTCTCTTACAGTTCTGGAAGTCAGAAGTCTGAAATGAGTCTCATTGGGCTAAAAATCAAGGTGTCAATGGGGATAGTTCCTTCTAAAGTCCCCGGGGAGAATCTGTTCCTTACCTCACTCTAGCTTCCCGAGGCTGCTGGCATTCCTTGGCATTCCTGGGCTTGTCACATCGCTCCATTTCCTCACTTCTGTCATCATATCTTCTACTTCTGTACTTAAATCTCCCTTTGCTTCCTCTTATGAGAACACCTGTGATTGCGTTTAGGACTCATCTGCATAATCCAGGATAATCTCCTCATCTCAAAATCCCTAACTTAATCACGGTCCCTTTTGCCAGATAAGGTAACACTCACCAGTTCCAGGTATTAGGATGTGGGTATCTTTGGGGGCGATTATTAAGTCTCTTACCATGGTGTGTTATCCTTTTCTGGGCATGGGAGGATATTATGAAACCTCCCTCTTGCACGGTATTGACATATATCATCTCATCCCACCCCTTTATCAACCCAAACAATGCTTAGAGAGGTTAAGTGGGTTGCTCATTGTTGTGCAATTAAATCAAGAATCTCATAGCTGAGTCTAGGGCCCATCCCTCTATACTATAGTGAGCAAACAGGTTTACAGCCAGTGGACCCTTCCACCCCTAGAGGCATGGTATGACAAGCTCAGTGCTCAAATATTGCTGGTGATTGAAACTAAGAAAAATGACAAGTTCTTGGGTCTCTGCGCCTTGGGCAGATTAAGAAAAAGGGATTATGAAATCTTTAGTTCTCCTACTCTTAGAAATAGAAAAGAGATTGATTTTCCATAAATACCTCAAGTCTGACCTTTGACCTTTTCACCTATACATGGTCCTAGGTAGTTGCAGTACAATTGCAGAGGTAGAACATGATTTGCCTAGGAAACCAATTTCTAAAGGCTGTAGTTTCTCAAAGAAGAAGAAAATTAATTTCCAAAAGTAAGCTAGCTGAAATTAACGTGATTTAGGCAAAAGATGTTGGACTCTTTTTCTCAGTTCCATGTAACTCATGTCATTAAGCAATCATTTTAGAGCAGTTTAGATAGAAAACTGAGACAAATTATACACAGTAACTGGTCTATGCCTGTGTCCTATTCAAGACAAATAGTTGGTTAAAATGCCAAAAGGTTGGTTAGAAACATTCATAAATGGACTTATCAGTTCAGTTAGCACATTTTTTAGACTGGATTGATTGGTATTGACACAGCCCCAGACATTTCAATCAATAAGAAACAAAACAAAGTCAAACTGATTCATGTGAACTCAGTGAAAGGTCCATCAAACATCTGGGTATCAAACAGTGAAGTACTTTGATTTTCTTTCTCATTTTCAATTATTAATTAGGTCTCATGTCTGCCCGACTCTAATAGGGCTCTATTCATTGATGTTTTACCACATTCCCAATTCACCAAATACTTGCACATTCTTTCACTTTTTTATCTGAATATGACAAGGCATCGAGGCATGAGGCTGTGCTGGCTGGTTAAAGACTACAGGCTTTGGAGTCAGCCCCAGCTGGGTCTGTCTCCCGGCTCTGTATATAGTGCTACTGGGCTATGTGGTTCTTAGCCAGTCTCTGGGCCTCAGACTCCCTATGTGTGAAGTGGGTCATAATAATAATACTAGTAATAATAATAATACTATACCCATTCCAGAGCTATTGTGAATATTAGAAGTGATAATACATAAAAAAGAACTTAGAGCAGGGAACATAAAAACCACCCTCCAAGAAAGCTAGTTATGAAGCTTTAAATGTGTATATTTTTGTAGCAGTGAGGAAAATAGATTACCCATAGAAAGCAATCCAAAATAAACAGGTAATTCTTAGACTCACGATGTCAGAGATTTCTAGTTTTTATCAATAAAGTACCTATTTCTCTCTTTCCAATGGTATTGATGCCTCAGCTCTGGGCACATGGTTACCAATGCATCCCAAACAAGGTATTTCTTATATCCACCAATATAATAGGTAAATCCAGTTTAATCTAACCCACAAAACTTTGCAAGTTTGTGTCTTCCAAACTACGGTGGGTGTGCAGCATGTTATCCAAACTTTATCATACGGGTCTGGGTTATGGAAATTGAAAAATCTCAGGATCAAGAACAACCTGCTACATTCAGCTTTTCACTGGGAAAGTTTTCTAAGATTTTCCTGTCTAGGCAAATCTGGTAGGAAAGTTTGCTGGTAGGAAAGTTTGCCATTAAGGTCTCTGCTTTTCTTATTTATATCTACGAGAAAATAACACACCCAGTTAGTACGTATCTCACAGTGGGTTCCCCAGAAAGCAGAACTGAGACGAGCAGCTTCACGGGGAGCAGGAGTGGGGCACAGGCAGGAGTGAGCTGGCTGGTCTCGCAGGTGACTGCTCCATCCCATGGGACTGGCTGAGGAGCCCTGTGAAATGCATCTCAAGACCATCCAGGGGGTTCTCAAAAGGAAGCGTTTATTCACTACTCAATACCAGTGGTCAAAGTTGTGCCCCACGGGGTATTAATTCCCTTGCACTTCAGAGCTGTGCAGGTGAGGGCTCCCAGTGGGCTTCTGAGGTGTCCCAAGCCACAGTGTCAACAGAGAAGGCCAGAGGAGGGAGACAAGTAGTGAAGGTCTGAGCTGAGGTTCTGTTGGTCACACCTAGGTGAGGCTGTTGCAGCAGTTATGCCAAGAGGATCTGAAGGATATTCAACAGAGGACATCAAAAAACACACCAGTAAACATTTTTATACAACATACCTGGGCAAAAGGTGGAAATGCTTTCTTTCTAACCAGTTGCTTTGATGCTGCATAGTAGGACTCTGAGAAACAGTACGCAACTAAATGTTGATAACTTTGTAGTTTTTCCACTAGTGAACTTGGAACTGAAGCCAAACCAAACTCCTTAAGGCAGTTCTCACCTCCATTGCCCAGTTAACGCATCTGTTACCTTAAGTAGCTGCACTCAGTCCGGTACCAGCTGACACGAACTTGGTCTCAAGCTGGGTTCATATTAGCACTCTGCTTTTCTGATGGCGCCCTGATCCCCACCTCCCCATTCCAGTGTAGTGTGCCCTGGGCCTCTGGGTTGCACTTGATGGACAGTTGTGAGTGCCCCACTCCCCGCCCCATCTGGTATGTTGCTGGGCTCCATCCAAACCCCTCCCACGTAGAGCACACTCTGCTCTCAGGACACGGAGTTGTGCCAGCATCTCATGATGGAGAATGATGTGCCCAGCATGCGCCTCTGTTCCAGGTGCTCACACACATGACATTCCTCCCACCTCTGTGCCACTCTACAAATGGGCTGCCCCCCCCATTTGAAATGCTCTTCCCACACATTGTTGTATTTCAAGGATCCCTTCAAACTCTTACTTTTCGTGCTGTTCTACACCAATCCTACCACACAATGATTCTTCCTTTTGTCAGAATTTCAACACCTGTTCTATGCTAAGTCTTCATATACTGTATCTGAGGAATCTTTAAGCACCGTGTTGTGCTGGTAAACCTGCTCTCCCATTTATAAAAGAAAAACCCAACTTGCAGCATTTGCCACTTTCCGTGGGGTAAATATTCTCACAATGTCCTATTTCAAGCTGCTATAGTTTAATGACCAGTTTGCAAAATTCCTGAATATTTAACAATGGGCTTTCTGCAGAGGACAGCACTGATTTACTCGTGGACAGAGTTGATCTCTACATTTTTTAACCATGAACTTTAGTCATTGCACTTAGTAAACTGTACCGTGGGTGTGTGATTTCTGGTCTAGTTCCCTGCTGAAGAACAGAGCTTAAAGTAAGAGCACAGGCTCTGGAACAAAACAGCCTAGGTTCACAATCCTTGTCCCGGCACTTGCTGGCTGTGTGAGCTCGCTCAAGTTCCTTAACAATCTGTGCCTGTTTTCCAATCTATAAAACAAGCTCATTAGTTTTCTATCACCGTGCAACAAATCACCACAAACTTAGAAGCTTTAAACAGCACCTATTTATAAGCTAGTAGTTCTGTAGACCAGAAGTCTGGGCACAGTGTGACTGGGTTCTTTGCTCGGGGTCTCACAAGGCTGAAATCAAGGTGTCCAACAGGATGTGTTCTCCTCTGGAGCCTGAACTAAGGAAGAATCTGCTTCCAGACTTGTTCAGTTTGTTGGCAGACTCTGAGTCCTTGAGGCTCTAGGGCTGAGGTCCTTGCCTTCCTGCTGGCTCCTGGCCAGGAGTTGTTGACGCTGCTTGCCACCCCTCACTGTGTGGTCCTCCCCTCTTCAAAGTCAGCAATGGAGACTGTCCCCCTCTCAAATCTCTCTTGTGCTTTGAATCTCTTCAAGAAGAGACCAGTCCCTTTTGGGGTCTCATCTGAGTAGGTGAGGCTCACCCAAGATGATCTTCCTTTCTGAAGGCCAAAACCCCTTCTGCCAAATCACATAACAATCACAGAAGTGATGTTTCATCAAATTCACAGGTTTCATCCACTTTCAACAGAAGGGATAAAAGTCACTGGGCATCATCCTAGAATTCTGCCTCCCACACAGGGCTAACAAAAAGCATTGTGATTACTGTGAAAAGGGTTCAAAATAATTCCTTGCACATAACGAATGCTCAGAAAACTTTAGCCAAAGTCACTACTAAAAGAGAGTTGTTTTTTTTTTTTTTTCCAGAGAAGAGTTCTCAGATTATTTATCTTGGCTCTAGAGCCAAGTACCACTGGGAACCTTTGTTTGTTAAGTGGGTGAATAAATCTCTCTCATGCAAATAGATAACAGAACATTTCACCACTATCCGCAACTTTGGAAGTCATCTAGGCCAACATCATGCTTTTTTAAGTGTAACAAAATTGAGGCCCAGTTTGGTGGTGACCGTGCAAGGTCACCAACTAGGAGCAAAACAGCACTAGAAGACAAACCTCATGATTCTCTGTCTTATATCTTTCACTGCATCTTACTGCGCTGAAGACACCGACCTAGAATTATCTTCTTAGTCATTTTATGCAGCAAGACTCTCAGCTGCTTGGGGCGAGGGTAATGCTTTCTACTTTAGTGCCTCCTAATAGCACCTAGCTCAGTGCTAGGCAAACAAAGATGAGTGGACTGAATTATACTGGCTTGTGACATTATGGGAGTGATCTGACTCCAAGACCAGTTATGGTGCCAAAGGCAATCTCTACCTCTCCCTACTCACCAGCAAGATAACCGGTGTGGGAAGCAGATGTTTTTACACAGGCTTTTAGACACATTTCAGTACAGGGTTGCCCGGGTCATATTTTTACACAATGTCAGGTTCAGGTATATTAACAGAAATTATTCTTAAAGAATATCAGCCACTCATACTTCCCTTTTAGTCCAACAACATTCCCTAATTAATTGTATTCTATAACCCTTACCATCATTTTATATGTCATATATTTTAATTTTTTATTTTGCTTGTGGTATGTCTCCCCCACTAAGATGTAAGTTCCTTACAGGAATAGATTTCTTTGTGTTTTGTTCCCTGCTGAATCCCAGCTCCTGGAGCAATGCTTGAACAAAGTACGTGCTCAATAAGTACCTTCTGAATGGGAATGAGAAATGGGCTTGGGAAAAGCAGCAGCGAGAGAATTTCAACTTGATTATTCCCTTCAGAACCTCTCAGAGTCTTTATTGTAAGAATATGTGTCAGTACTCTCCAAGAAGCCATGTTGTACTGCAGCATTTCCCAAGAGTGAGTACTGGCATACCAAGGAACACAGCTGCACCATCCGAGAAGCACTCAAATTTTCTATATTATTTTTTCAGTGAGGAAATCGAGGTCTGGAGAGGAAAAGCGATTGACCCAGCGTTCCGCAGCTCATTCTTTGAGCTGGAACCTAAAGCCTGCCGACGTTCAGACCACTGCTCTTTCAACTACACTCTTCCTTAGGCATCATTAAATTCATTTCCCTGTCAGATAATCGTTAATGTTTTAAATGATTACCTTAATCCAAAAATCTTTTATCGGGTAGAAGCATGAAACTTGATAGAACAGTTCTGAACTGTAAGGAAGCACAGAAGATACCTAAATGGACATATAGATCAAATCTCAGTACTAGAAAAAATAATGCCATTAGTCATCTAAATTCCGTCTCTGTAATGGAATTTAATTATGACTATACTCACCTGAAGTTGTATTTTCGGGAATTTAGAAAGAACATACCAGGCATCTAACCTCTATGATGAATTTGAAAATAAGAGAAAATGTAATAAATGAAGGAAAAGAGGGAAATCTCTCTGTCATTGTCTCTCTCTGTGCCTCTCTCTCACACACACACACACGCACACACACACATTCATTTTAATTTTTTGCCTGCAGATTCTAGGACTCCTGTGGGTCCTTTGTTAGCTAGTGAGAACTCTTCGAAGGGAAGGATTGAGGGTAGTTGGAGAGAGAGCTGGACCTGGAAGCATCCAACCTGGGTTTCCTCCTGTCTCTGCAACTACCCAGCTAAGAGCACTCAGGCAAGTCATTTCCTTCCGCCTCAGTGGCCAATGGAAAAAAGTCACTTTACTGCTATGAGGTCAATAAAGGCTGATGAATGTTTTCCCATCCTTTATTTCAGTGGTCAGTGTTGGTCCTTAGCTTAACCTGTAGGGCAACAGATAAACTCTACAGTACATCAGAATCACCTGGAGTGCTTGGCAAACATTTGGATTTCAGGTCACATTCCCAGAGATCCCTGTTTAGGAGCTCTGGGACAGGGCCCAAGAATCTGCAGTTTCACAGACACTCCTAGAGATTCTGATGCAGCTGAACTGAACACCACACTTTTGGAAGCATTGTTTCGAAGGTGCAGGATTTCCATTCTACTTTGGCAAGTGGATCAGAAAAGGTATCTGTATTATCAAGATGAGACTGCCATGTTGTAGGCTTATTGCAACTTAATCGAGAACACCATTGTAGGGGGAATATCAGAGACAGGGAAAATGAAAAAGGAAAAAAAATAAGATTGGCCCATGAGAGAGGTTAAGGATCTCCAGCCCCCACAGCTAAACAATGCTCACAGGGTTCCCCCTGGGTGCTCCTGTCCCCCTGGGGGACATCGAGGGGGAAGGAGGAAGGGGTTGGTGGGACCCAAACACGTTGGAGAAACTACACCTAAGCCTCACAGCTCTTCTGTGTTAGTATAACTTATCCCCTGTTTTCCAAAGGAGGAAAATAAGGCTAGTGACTTATCCAAGGTCACATGGCTACTAAATAACAGAAGCAAGATTTGAAGCCAGACCTTTTTGGACATGGATGCTTCTGCAGGCTGGGGCTTGATGAAATAGAAAGAGAAACAGTGAAGAAATTGAATGAAAGAAGAGAAATAATGGAGGGAGAGAGGTAGAAAATGCAAGGAAAGAAAAAAAATGAAGAAGTATCTATGGCAAAGAGTATCGTAGAATTGCTGATATTTAACACGGATACCACCTGAGGCAGGGCCAAAATCATGTAGAAAAATTGAGCAGGTGAGATTGATTTTAGGACTTGAAATTCTCTTCAGAGTACTCCCAACTCCCCCGACTCAGACAGAAAATCCTGAGGTGCATTATATCAACCAATACAAAGTGTAAATGACAGATACGGGTCAAAGCACAGGCTGCCAGGAATGTTTGTGTTCCAACAGGGAAGAAAATACACAGCTAAAGGAATGCATGTGGAATTTCAGACCACAATTGACAATTAGGAGTGGCTAACGTGGCTTCCCCATTGCAATTCAAGAAGAAAAAAATCCCATGATCTAAGAGGCTTCCTTCTCTGCTTTTACTTACTACATAGGAGAGCAGAACATTATCTAATCATAGGTTAGACAGTTTTCCAGAGGACATGTTGATTTGGGGGCTACATCTTGAACCTTAGAGAAGTATTCTGAGGTTGAAAGAAGGCAGACCTCAGGCCACTGTCTTCTGATTAATGACCTTTTCTTTCCTCTTCGCTTCTATTCCTGTGTCCCTACAGCAGGCAGAATCCTTTTCCTGAGCAGAGTAGCCCCAAGGTGGGTCACTGAGTGAATACCACACTTCTTACAGCCACCTGCAACTGCTTTATGTATGTGGCTGGGTCACCCAGCAGGAGGGAGACCTGTATTGTCAGGGAAGCCTCCCTGACCTGTACAAGTTTCTTTCATCCAGTCCAACAACCTCTGCAAGCCCTTTGAGGTCTGGGGTCAATGACTTTAGCAAACGGTGGCCATGCTCCTTGAAGAGGTGCCCTGAGGGAGTGAGCCTTTCACCCTTTGTCACCTGATAGGAGAAAGTTTGCTTCTCTGTTGAGCCAGCCAATTGCCCAAAGATTCATCCCAGAGGCTTTCCACTTTTATGCTGTCTCTTCTAGATGCCACCAAGGGATTGGAGTGTCGACCCTTTTCCCTGTTTTCACTTATGTGTTCATTGACAAATTATGATTGAACGTTAGTGTTTGCCAGTCACTGTGCTAAGTACTGTGGGTCCACAAGGAGCCCACAGGCTAGTGGGGGAGACAGATGAGTGGACAGGCAAGTATAATCCAGTGTGCTATGTGCAGAGATGGAGGAAAGGCAGGATGCTGTGGAGACGGATGGAGGGGGGCAGAGCACCTTATCCGGACAAGGGAGTCAGAGACAACTTCCTGAAGGAGGTGTCAGCTCAGCTGTGTGCTGCAAAGGAAGGAAGCGAGTGTGGGATACGAGTCCTCCAGACAGAGCGACCAGCCTGTGAAAAGGCCCAGAGACCTGGGAAAAGTTGCATGATGGAGAAATTCCTAGGAGCTTGGCAGCAAGAACGGAGGGGGTCGCGTTGGAGAACGGGGTTGAGAGACGAGGCAGGGCGGGAGAAGTTAGCAGAGCCAGGCCATGAAGTATTGTTAAAAAAATTGATTATTATCCTGAGGGCAATCTAAAGTCGGTTCCAGTCGTCACTCGATTCCTTGTCCCTATGTCATAACCAACAGGTGTATGAAGGCCACCTCCGTCGCCCCTTCATCACCAAATCCACCACGGGCATAGGAACTATCCGCTGGCTTCTGAGGACCTTCCACTACCTCACACCATGCTCCCAAGAGCCCTGGGAACAGATAGGGCGTTCTCTATTTTATACCCATTTTACAGATTTTCAAACTCAGCAAGCTTAACAGACTTGACTCAAGTCACATAGGTGGTAAGTGGTCAAGATAGGACATCACTGTAGGATAATGACAAATAACAATATAATAGGTGAATTGAAACAGAGGAAGAGGCAGAGTTACTATGAAGTTAATGAAGCTTGAATTTCAGGACACTTATTTCTGTGGGTCCTTCAGAGACCTTTGGAGAGGTCTTAGCAGTGTGTTTATTTGGTCACGAATTTTTGTAAAATTTGCATAAGTAAGATATTCCTATGACAATCAGTTAAGACCCTCTCTTTCCACTGTGACTTTCTCTTTATCCTGTTTCCTCTGGTGTTAGGTAGAACTGGAAGGGCTATGAGCAATTTTGAGATTTGGTTAAGGGACAGTTGGGATTACACTTATTTGGGGACTAGCGTTTTTCACAGTCATTTCTGTGTATAGCCAAGCTATTGCTAGCCAAGCTGGCACGAAATGGCTCCAGGAATACTCCCACCACTGGGATTCCAATTCATCAGTGGAACAAAGACACAGCAGGACCAGAGGGCATATCATGTCTGGCACCCAAAATATATAGGTCATGAGAAGGAAAAATGATTTGAAATAAATGGAGCCTGACGCTAGTCTTTGGAAAGTCCTTTCAAACATCCAATTGCATGTGGAGGATTTGGCTCTTGTGGATGACTAATCAAATGGAACTTAGCTCAGCTCAGGAATATGCTTAATACAAAATTATCCAATATAAACATCCACACCAACCGAACATTCACATGTAAAATGTGCATGTGTAGGTGGGAGTGTGCAACGGAAATTACACGACAGAGAATTTATTAGAGTTCTTGATGCCTGTGTTTGCAGGAACAAATCTGCAGCTGTAGTAAAATGAAATAGATCTGTGTGTGTTTGCATGTTTTAAGGCATCCCAACTATCAATAGTAACAAACAAATTTTAACTTACCAAGCTAAAATCAAGACTAAATTATCCTTTTGTTCTCTTTGGTAGAAAATGTTATATAAATGTGTATGTGCACAAAATAGTATGTAGCTGAAAATGTAGAGAAAAATATTTAAAATATATTAGGTGGTGAATTCATAAAAATACGCAATTTTCTGGATTATGTGAGATATTTATTGTACTTGCCTTCTTTTAAAATTTTATAATTTTTTATTATAAACAAATATCTACTTTTCTATCAAATTTGAATTATAATTTTGTCTTTCTTTTAAAAATTCCTCCCCTCTACCTCCTCTAAATATACTATGGCCCTTAATCTCAGACCACTGGAGTCTGCTCCGGCCATGTGTATTGTGTAAAACATTGCATTTCTATAGTCCAGTAGGTTTGAAGAAGGTTTGGCTGAGGAGGTCTGATTTGAGCTGGACTTTAGCAGAGGATGAAATTCTCTGTTAAGTGTCCTAAGCAGTTATGTACCAGTGAATTTTGGCCGTGAGATAATTTTATAGAAGCATTAAGTGGTTCCTCCATAGCAAGGAGGGAATCCGATGGCCGTAAGGGCCCAACACAGCCATGAAGTGATGGCGGGTGGCTTTTTACCCAGGTGTGATGTGATGGGAAAGCTGAGGCTTTCGGCACAGAGAGCATGGAGCCTCCTGCCCATAGTCCTTGTCAGTAGGAGGTCCAGCTCTAACACAAATGGAAAGTGGCCTGAAGGCTCGTCTGAAATGAAACCAAACCCAAACCACCGCTTAGTTTGCCTTCCCTGACCACAGGCTCGTCCAGGACCCAGATCGGCTGGTGTGGACCTTCTTGTCTGGCCGTTCTCGTTTCACCAAACGTCTTTTATTGTACTCGTGTGTTATGAACGCTTAATACTTATTTGTTTTCTCCAGACATTTTCCTCTAGACAACGAACCTTTTTTAAGGCTAGGGTTGGTTTTCGTCATCTTTTTTCCAATGTCTAGTGTAGAATCTGTTATTAGATGTTAAATAGATGTTGTTAATGGGAGGAAGGAAACGAAGGAAGGAAAGAAGGAAGCAGGGAATTGAAATTGCCTGAGTAGATAATCATGGCAATATTATCCGCAACACTAAAAATTTAGAGACACCCTACATGGCTAATAAAAGAGAAAAAGGTTGAATATACTATGGCCCTTCCATTAAAAGGAATATTTTACCACAAGTGAAAATAATTATAAAGCTTATGAGAAGACATGGGAAAAAATTAAAATACAGGCAACGTTCATGTCTTGTCATAAAGTGGAATAAAATGATATCTTCCCTAGGATTTTGACTGCGTAACAACAGAGCCCATGCAGCAAGACTGTAAGAGAACATACAAAAATAGCTGTGGATCATTCCCCATTACCACCTCCATTTATTTCTCGCTATGTTATTTCTTCAAGGAAAGCCACAATCATGACAAAAGTAGCAGTGGGCAGGTTCGGATGCCCAGCTGACCTCCCCCAGAGTTTGGCTCGTTCCCACGCTCACCAGGTGGCCCGCAGGCTTGACAGAGCAAGTCTGTCCTGGGCACAGGTGTGGGAACTATTTTCCGCAGAACGTGCCCCATGAGAGTGTAAGAAAACCAGAGAGTGTAAGGAAACGCGACAGTTTGTGAAGCGAGTCTCCATCCTTGCCAGGTACAAAATGCCCTGTGAGACTTTTACGAAACACACTGGCTTGAGCCCAGACTCCTGAGATTCTGATTCAGCGAGTGTTAGGGGCGATCACCTGAGTTTCCAACACACTCGGCAGGTAACTGGGAGGCATGTCAAATACGGAGAACCGGTGGCTTCACGCATTGTGCACCGGAAGAGATCTGAAAGCACGTTGAGACAGCTCTGGCTTTGCATCTCGACTCTCTCTTACTAGCTGAATGATCCGGGGCAATTACTTAACTTTTTTGTGCTCCAAAAAAGTCCTTGTTTCTCAAATGGCGATGCAAATATCTCACTTATCGAACCATGAGGCTCTTTAAAAGAAATGATGCCTATAAAATAATCAATAGAGTGCACAACAGTATGCTCGGTAATTATTTGTGTTACATAATATCTCTGCAACCCACTTTTTCCATCTTTTGATGGGGATTTAACGCGGTAAATAGGCTTGTTGTGAGAATTAAACATTACAGCATAGGTGAAGCCCCAAGCACTTGCCTGATCACAGCAGGCAATAAATAAATGTTACTTCCGTTCCATTTCCCTTTCTCCAGTGTAATGAGCTTCCACTGCTCATCCAGACTTTAGCCCCTTCCTTCCTCTCCAAAGTGCACAGAGGGTTGTTCAGGGGCAGTGTGCTGCCTCCCACCTACCCAGCACAATAAGAGGGAGCCATAAGACGTCTCTTGGCTCTAATTATGTCCTTCATTGGCCTCTCTCCCTTCTAGCCTAAAATTCTCACCAATAAGTCATTAATCCAGGAAATATTTATTGAGCTCTACATACCAGGCTCTTGCATACTCGAATCTACTCACGAGAAAGGTACTTTGCTATTGGCACTTTATCGATAAGGACTCTGAAGTCTAGAGAGGTGACACGACATGCCCCAAATCACACGGCTGGTGAGTGGAGCAAGGCAGGACTGACGCGGGTTGTCTGTTTTCCCAGGCTGAGCTCTTCACCGCTGGGCCGTCCTGCCTTCCTGGACTGCAGGTCACACTGAGCTCCCTGATGGCTGCATCTCCAGCTCCTCCCTACCAGGCATTGCCTGAGGAGGGGCACAGTCCACATGGACTGTCATTCGAGTTGCTAGTGGGAGACTAGAAACCTCAAAGACCGAATTCTCTCACTTTTACACAGCAGCAATCTTCCTAGGCCTGGCTGGCCCTCTCTTGAAACATGGGTGTGGCCATGTTTTAATGTGTAGCCTCATTGAAAGGGCTTTGGTATTAATCTTCTGGATTTTAATACCCTTAAATACATACCCTGGTTTATTTGCTGATTTTCTCTTGATTTGTGCCAAATTCTACACTGCACATTGTTAAAACCTGAAGATGTACATCCATCTGTGTGATAGGGCTATTGATACCTATTCTAGTATTTTTGGGGTGCGTGGGTGGGTGTGGAGAATCTATTTAACACTAAAGCTATTTTTTGAGCACCTGCAAGGTACCACTTTGTTTGCATTTATTCTCTGTAATCATTGCACTAACTCTATCAAGTAGGCACTATTATCTGCATTTCTCAGATGAGAACATCAAGGCTCAGACAGGTCAAGAGACTTTCCCAAAGCCACACAGCTTATTTGTGGTAGGGTGCAAATATGTATTCGAGGTTATATGGTTCCAAAATCTGCAGTTTCTCCTATAAAAGGCACTATATCCCTCTAGGATGACCGAATCTTTTCTATTCTATGTCAAGCTACCAATCAAGTTTTGTGGTTTGGCCACAAGCTTGCGCATTATAGCACACTCAGTGTTCTGAGGGACCCCACAGTCTGAAGTGGACGAGAACCGCATCCTCCTTTCCCTCCAATGTCAACTCCAAGGCCGATTGCATCCTACAGAAGCCTAGACAGGGTTTTGGAGCTGGAAGTCAGGAAAGAAAATGCTCCGATGACTGCAATGTTAATAAGAAATGAGCCTAAATATGACTTGTCCCTCACAAAGGCCACTCTGTCCTCGGTCGGCAGCCTGGGAGTCCTGTTTCAGCTCTGAGCCCGGCCACCCTGGCTCAGCCGTTGTCTTACCGTGTGGAGCAGGCCAGGCCTGCCCGATAACATCACTCCAGCATAGTGGCGCTTTGTGTATATTCAGGGCTCTGGTTACCTGGGGCAGGCAGGATGCGGGCTCTGGTGCCGGAGGCCAGGAGGGAGGCAATGACTAAGTAAAAACAAGCATGAAAGGGGAGTGTTTTGGAAACCCCAAAGGAAGCTTTCTTTTCCCCTATATCCTCAAGGTGCTTCCCAAGGAGGCTGCTTGATCACTGCCGTCAAATTCGGCAAAGAAAAGGAATTCGGGCAAGACGTTTCAACCGTCAGCTGCCCTGGGTTTGTGTGTGTGCTCCCACTCGCAGCTGGACGTGTGCCAGCCTGCTAGTTCAGACACTTCTTCTCCGTCCCTGGAGCATTCTCTGTGTGACAAATCACAGGCGAACTGTCTTCCAAACCAGGGTTGGGTTGCCTGCCACTTCTTCATCTGAAGCCAACTGCTGCGAATTTGCCTTGGAGCACGAGCCAGACGGTTCCTCAGGTTTGCACTTGGGAGAAATGCAGGCGGAGAAAGCTTTCCATCCATCCTTTTGCTCAGCCCAGAGCCTTTGCTGATGAGATCGTGTTGCATCAGCTGCTCCCTTGGAGAATGGCAGAGTCCTTTCTGGGAATGAGTCTGACTCTTTGGGCCTTGGGCTGGAACCTGCAGTCACAGCAAACCACAGACCACCAGGGCCAGGGCCAGGGTGCAGCCTGCAGGGTTGGTCGTCCTCAGCCTTCAATGCCCCGTTGCTGGTCCTGCAATTCCCTCGGGGCCCACTCTCCCGGTGCCACATCCCCGTGTTCCCCATAGTGCTCCGGCATGGACTCTCTGCACATCACGTGTCCTGGCTGGGTCTGCTCTCCACTTTCCTTCTCCAGCATTTCCTAGCGCTCCTTTTCCCCTCCTGATGACACATGTAGGTGCCCAGAGCCCAAGGCTTTGAGGTCCAGGAAAGTGCAGTAGCTGATGTAGTAAATGATTATAATACGATAAACACTAAGGCTTCGTGTTAATTTCCTGGGGCTGCCGTAACAAATTACCACAAACCTGATGTCTGAAAACAACAGACGTTTATTCTCTCACAGGTCTGGAGGGCAGGAGTCTGAAATCAAGATGTTGGCAGACACTCTGAAGGCTCTGGGGGAGAATCTTTTCTTGCTCTTCCAGCCTCTGGTAGCTCCGGGCGATCCTTGGTTTGTGGCTGCCAACTGTAATCTCTGCCTCCATCTACACGGGGCCTCATCAGTTGTGTGTGTGTTTTCTCCTCTTTTCTCACTTATAAGAACACTGGTCACACATTCACAGGTTTTGGGGATGAGACACAGACATATTCTTTTGGGAGGGCTCTGATTCAACCCACTATGAGTGTTAAAAGCAGATAGCATTCTGATGTGTTATCAACAGTGTGCCATATTTGCATTTTTAAGAATGGAACTTCAGTTTGAATTCAAAAGAAGGATACATAGTGGAAATCTGGGACTTTCTTGTAGACAGGCCCCAGATCGGAGCAGGACTTTTTGCTTATTTATTTTCTTTTCAGTCACACCAAGTGCTCTGCCTTCTAAGAGCCACTCGGGGAGATGAGCTCCAAGTTTGCCTGACAGTAAATGGATGTGGTCCCTGAACCAAGATGGGAGCAACCAGTGAGAAGGTTTCTTTTCTGAGTTGCATTAGAAGAGGTGTTGTTATCCTCCAAGAAACTGGAAGGGACCCGAGGAGCTGTTTCCAGAGCTCTCTGCATGAGACACTTGCTGGAACAAAGAGCGTTCATTTGAAGCTGGGCTCTGGGAAAATCCCCACCCACAAACTGACGGCTACGTTCCAGCTGGTCCTGGAAGAAGTGAGGAGAAAAAGGTGGTGCCCCTTCATCCTCATTCTCAATGCTTGGCCCTTTCACGACAGAGCTGGCCAGGCCTCGCACTTCTAAAATTTCCAAAGGAAGCAGGCTTTGGGGAGACATCTTGTCTCCTTGGAAAGGTGCACATTGCGGGGTTCGTGCACTCAGAGAATGTACTTGTTATTCCTGCTTCTTGGAATGCTTTTCCTCCAAGTATGTCCGGGGCTCAAGAGTGACCTTGTACCAGGGCAGCCTTTCCCGACCACCCTACCGAGCACGGCATTCCCTTACTGCTCTCCATCGTCTTCCTTGACTCGGTTTTTCCTCCTAACACTCCACCCCCTGCCTTGCGAATGGGGCTTCGGCTGGATTGTTCACCGATGCATTACCAACATCCCCGGCACCTAGTAGAGCTTGGTAAATATTTTTGACTGAGTAAATGAACTGTGGAACTGAAAGGGAAGTCATGAAATGATTTATTTGACCTAGCCACCTGCCCTCAGGTAGGCAGTTTCATAGTAGAGGCAGGTGAGAGCTACGGAGGTAGAGTGATTGCCTGAAGTCACGACATTTTGGGAGGTGAGCAGATAAAGTTTGAATCTCACGACTTCCATTTCAAGGACCTTTCTACTAGACATTGGATGGTTGCATCAGTTTCTCTTTGGTAGAGATGTAGCGTTGAACTGAACTCTACACCTTCACTAGCAAGCGAGACGAGGAAGGCTGGGAGGGTACTGGGAAATACTGTTCATCAGATGAGAATAGATGCCCAGCTAAACTCAGAGCACAGAGAGCAATTTTTAAATACCTTGAGCTGGATTGTGTTGTTATGATGATAACAAGAGCGGCTCATTGTGTGTGCGTATGTGTTGCCCACGCACACACATGGGTGCAAAGGTGCGGGAACACGTGTGAATACGTGTTGGGAGGAAACTGAGCAGAACACAGACCAAATGTTTTCATAGTAAACTAGTAGTTTTATTGAATCCTCTCTGTCCATCTTATCTTTGCAAGGATCACGTTTTTTTTTTTTCAGGCAGCTTTATTCCCCAGGCTCTTTGGAAATTAAGATTTCATTTTTCCTTCCACTCCCCCTGGCTGTCCCAGCCCTCGTGCGCACTGACCCTTGCCAGACGAGATGACCCGGGGGAGGCAGTGCTCACGCTGTCCCTCTTACACCATCACGGCTGCCCACCAACGTGCTTCTTTCTTTCCTACTTCAAGCACCATTCTTTACATGAAACGGCTTTTTAGTTGGGCTTCAGACACTAAAGATTAAAAAAAAACAAACAAAACCCAAGAAGGGCCTGTGGACATGATTAAGGGCTTGGATAAATGCCCTAGAAGGAAACTGCAAGGATTGGTGCCCTTTGCCCTGGGGAAGGGGTAGCCGAAAGGCGGTGGTCCGATCGGGCTGCACAGCCCCACGAGAAGGATGCGGAGAGGCCTTGGCCCAGGCGGGCGCCGTAGAAACAGCGCCGAACCAGCTGTCAGGGCCAGTTCAGGGGTGCAACTTCAGAAAAGTCCATTCACTTCCCTGGACCTCAGTTTCCTTATCTCTAAGGGTCCTAAACACTCTTGCAGCTCTGTTTCTCTGCGATTCTAGACATCCTCTTCCTCTCTCTTAAAAATGAAAGCAGGGAAGAAATGCTCTAATTTTTGCCAATTCTTCCATGCCCACGGACAGACCAGGACATTCGCGGTGATTGCACCAACTGCGGTTGAAGTGGGGTGCGGTGCCATGAGCGTGGGCTCTCGTGTCAGGCTGACTCAGACAAAAATCTTAGATTTACCTCTTGTCACGCACAAGAAACCTAACATCCCTTGCGCTTGCCTTCCTCATCTGGAAAATGGGCATAAAGATGTCTTCCTATCAATCTTCTTGGGAGGAGAAAATGAGATAAGTAATAATAGCTAGTGTTTATCATACTAATTTAGGTGCTGGGCTAAATGCTTTTGATGGATTTCTCATTTTAAATTGTGAGTTACAGATTTTATAGATGAGGGAACCACTTAAGGCCAGAATAACTGGTAGAACTAGAAATTAAACCTTGCTCTGTCTGTTCCAAACCCCAAATTTATAACTGTGATACTACAGGACCCTCACTGACCTCTTTCCTATTAGGGATTTGTCAGAAGCATACATTAGATTTCTTTGCCAATCTCTGTAGGCTGCTGGCTGATATTTTATTTTTATAGTTTTTTTCAATAAAAAGAAAGATAAAGACATTTCTCTTTTTTACTGCAAAATTAATACATGCAGAATATTTATGCTTTTTGAAAAGCAAATCCAAAAGACTAAAAGCAGATAATAGAAATTATTTAGGAGACCATCACCCAGAGAAACCTACAGTAAACATTTGGCTGTTTGTTCATCCATACTATTGTATATATTCTATTCTATAGACACTATTTTTCCCCCCAAAATAACATCATTTTGTTTTTATGGGTTTGCAATTGCCTTTTCCCCATAACAATATATCACGGATAATTTTTAATGTCAATTTTTCATTCAACAAATTTTATTGAATGTTTACTATGTGGTATTTTGTAATAAATGAGGGATCTAAACAGATTAAGACCCATAGACTATCCTTGGGAAGAGAGACAGCTTTTTATCTTAGGTCACCTTCTAAACTTGCTTTTATTTCAGAACATATACTGACTATTTTTTTTTCCGTCATGCATATCTTTATTAGCATTGGCTACTTCATTCTCTCAAAATGAGGATCTCTATATTCCTTTTTTCAAAACAGAAGTTATTTTATTGTTTGTTTCTGATTATCATGCTTACTGAAAGTATGTCAAACAATATAGGAAAATAAAATTTTAAAAGTTACATAAAAGCCCACCAGGCTGAAATATTCCACTAATAACTTTTGGTGGAACACCCTTCCAGACATTTATTTCTTTTTGTATAACCTATAACTGTGCCTTGTTTGTATGGGTACATCCATAACTTTGCCTAAATGAGTTCATAATCATAGCAACAGATGTTCTGTAATCTATGTTTCCACTTGATAACAAAGAACTTGCATTGTAATACACATTAAAACAGAACATAAGCAGCTTTGCAAACGGAAAGATAGTGATAGTTGTTTCCCGACATGAGTGCTACGTTTTCTCATTTTAGCTATCTGATAAATACTCATTGATCACCTCTTGTGCCAGGCTCTCTAACACCTACTGGGTGTGAGTGTTGGGCAGGCATTATTGCTGTTCATCTGTGTTCAGGCTATCCTCTTTCCAGACACACGTTAGGATTACACTTCCCCTTGGAGTTTGGGTGTGGTCTCAGGACTTGCTTTGGCTAATGAAATGTGAGCATGTGTCATTTCCAGACCAAAGCCTTGGAACCAGTGGGAGTCTTGCCACATTCTTTTTCTCTGATGTGTACTCTGGAAACACACGTTGCTATGGAGCTTCTAGCAGCCTGGCTCCCTGAGTGATGACACACAACCTGAGCCCTCTGCCAAGTCCGCTGAGTGCAAAGTACACTTTTGCTCCATGAAGCCACTGGGATTCTGTTGCTGATTGTTACTGCAGCGAAACCTGTCCTGTTCTGACTGGTGGTGTCTAAGCAGCGATTAATTTACTTAATTGCACATGTTTCATAGGAGACTTCCTAACTTGCCTTGCTTAATACCAGATATACTATGTTTACAGTTTGTAACTGATTTACCAGGCTCATAATTTTATGGGTGTGAAATGGTAAATTACCCTAAACCCAGAGCATAGTGGGAAAAAAGGCTGTGGGTTAGTCACTGTTTACCAAAATGTGCTGTGAAGAATACCCACGTCAGAATCATCTGGGGTGCTTATTTAAAAGTGCACGTTTCTAGGTCCCCCCAAAACCATAGAGCCAATAGATCTGTGGGATATATTTCTAAAAAGCTCTCCAGATGATTTTGACATATACCAAGGCCACTGGTGCAAGGAGTGTGTAAGGTCAAAAACGTCAACTCAGCAGTGTTTGGACTAGTACAAGAAGTTCATCAGTGCTGATTGAGTTTTTCCTACATGTCAGAAATTATACTGGGTCCCGCAAATACAAAGACAAAATAAAGTTCCTGCACTCAGAAACTCATAGATTATTATTGTGGGAGACATTCATATCAATAAATAATTTCAATCAATTTTAGGATGCAAGCCTCTGTAAGAAGCAGGGGGTGCCCAAAGCACAAGCAGTCACTTGGGGTACAGAAGGGCACTGAGGTTGAGTTGATGTGAACAGGTATGTTTTGAAAGCCAATGTAACTAACAAGAGCCTGATGTGATGTCTGATAAAGAGGAAATCCTGGGGTGGACTTTGGGAAGAAAGTTACATAATTAAAGAATAGCTGTGAAGGATTTTCAGCTGTGAAAAGAGGGTGGTTAAATCAAACATATCATCAGGGATTTGTCTTTGCAGATAACGAGGAAGAGAAGCGCTTGGCTCGATGGGTGTGCTTTGGTAGGTGTGAGGACAGGGGCTGGCTCCTGGCAATGCAGTGTGATTTGGGCATCTATATCTTTGCTTTCTGGGTCATTTCCTCCTCTTTTCCTCTCTCCCCCTGGTACTCTTGGTGTTATCCAGATGAAAGAGACCTGGTAAACTAAAATACATAAATATATTCGTATCCTGGCAGCATTTGCAAAGGAATTTCCTTCTTGAAAATAACTAAAAATATAATAGATCATAGGTCCAGGCAAGAAGTTAAATGTTGTTGATTGACTTACGAATAAAAACGTGGGCCTGAGGGTTCGACACTACCGATAATAACCTTCTCAGGGTGAGTGTGGTGTCTTTTGCTCTTAGGTTTAATGTTTACTAGCTGGGATGCTGAATAGGAGCTCCCCTTAACCTTGGCCTGAAGGTAAACCAGGAGACATTGGCCTACCTATGTGCTGTGGCGGGCGCTTAGGGGAAGTGACCACCGTTTCCCTGAGCCTTTGTGTCTGCCCTTTCTGAGAATGAGCAGCTGTCACAGGTTATCCCAGAAAACATTGCACCCCAAGGGCAGAGAGTGGAACCAAACCCATGGTTCTGAGCTTCCTTAGTTTCTCCATGTTAAACTCCTCCAGAACAGGGTGAATGGAAAATCGAGGTCCTAGAGCCATATCAACTGAGAAATTGTGGATGGAACCAGGGAAAGGTAGCCTGCCAGGTGAGGATTATGGAGTCATGAGGACGGCATCTATTGGAAGAAAAGTAAACAGAATAGTAAATGGACCTTATGTAAATTTGCTAAGCACAGTGTCTAGCAAATAGTGGACATGTGACATGTAGTGCATCCTTTTGTCCCTTTGCTCAAGGGCAGAATAAGGACCACTATGTGAAAATTGTAGGAAAGAAGACATACGCTCAATGTAAGGATAGATTTTCTAATAATTATATTTGTTTAAATATGGTATGAACTGTCTTAGGAGAATGTACTCACCTGCATATTCAACCATCATTACTGGAATAGCATCTAAGTTCCAGGTGTTGCATTAAGAGTTGAGGATACAAAGATGAATAATGTGTAGCTTTTTCCTTTGAAACGCTCAGAGATCAATAGGAGAGACAGACATGGATGTAAAAAGAAAAATTCCAACACAGTGTGCTCTGATGGAGTGAGGGTAAAGTGCTGAGAGACCACAAATTATTGAGTAACTGATCTGCACAGAGTGGATGACATTTGATCAGGGTCTTGAAGGATGAGTAGGAGTCTGCTATTCAGTGCTGTGGAATTCCTTATCACGGGAAGTGTTCAGACAGAGACTGAATGGCCACGTGACAAAGGTGTTGCAGAGGGATCGTGGAGAGGGTAGGAGACTGGTAACGTAGGTGACCTCTAAAACCTTTCCAAACTCCAGATCCTATAAAAGAGCCATAGTAGTGGGACGTTATTGTACTAGCATATATATTACCATCTATCAACGCGGTATTCCCGATTCTCTGCCTCATGGGGCAAAAGGGGGCTGCTGTCAACCTGAAGAGGGTTTAAGCTGGGATCAGGAAAGGGGAGAATTTATCTCTTCTTTGCCCTCAGGGTGAGTATCCCTTTACACTTCTCAACTGACTGTACTAAAGCGGGGAGGTAAGACGGTCTTTAGGAAAAAGCCCTGGGAGTTGGGGCTGGAAGAGACAGCTTCACTCCTCTCCACACTTGGCAGAGGTAGGACAGGGTGTTCCTGCGTGTCCAGGTGGGCTCATGTTGCGCCTGGCTGTACAGAACAGCTGAAGCTGCCTCCTTTGCCATAGCCCTGCTTGCCTGAGCCAAGACAGCCATCTGAGGCTCTCCGTCTGCCATCCAGCGCGGACTCACCCTTCTGCCAAGAAAGCAGAGGGGACAAAGGAGAAATACCTAAAAAGAAAAGTGCGTCCAGCCTCTCTCAGTCATCACAGCTGAGTCTCTCGGCTGGAGAATACTTGAATTGTTCACATTCTTGACTCTGCCTAGGTGAGCACAGGTGCGCTCAGGTGGAGCCACCATGCTTTCTCTTCACCTGCAGGGCTAAGAGGCCCCACTGACAGGCAGGCAGACAGACCTGCTATTGTCGCCCTGCATGGGGTGGCATATCAAATGCATCTTAAGAAGGGCTTGAGGCTGGAGGCTCTTGGGTCTCCTAAGAACAGACTTATGGGGAAGAAATGAAGAAATCTTAAAAATGCAGGCTTTTCTTCTGGGAGGAAAGAGAGCATTTAGGCAACTGAGTCCAGCCACTTTCTTGGTGACTTCTCGTGGTCGGACAAACGCAGGAGTAAAACACTTTACTTTCAGCCTCCAAAATACAAACCCTGGCTTTCACACTCGTTAAACTCTGGAACTAGTTAACACATCTAGTTTCTTCTGGGATGTCTGTCAAGAAGGATTAACAGCCAGTTGATGGATGTGGGTTTAGGCTGCAGTGAACTTGTAATATCTACTCAGCTCCTGAGAGCTGGCTCTGCATCCCCTGTTTACCCTGCAGCCTCCTCTGAGTCAGGAAGAAATGCAGCGTGATCCCGTTGACTTATGTGGTGTGTGCACATTGCGCCTTTTCTCTAAGCCACTAATAATCCCAATATTAACTATTACAAGGAAATATACATGCATCTGCTCATTTTTGCCAAAAGAAATACAGAAGCCATAACCCAAAAGCTAGTGAGATTGGTTATTTATAGGGGACGGTGGAAAGAGGGTGCAAAGAATTGGGAGCGGGGAGGGTGATACTTCTTTAAAAATATCTTTTTGTATAATTTTAACTTTTGGAACCATGTTGATGTTTTACTACTCACAAAAAGTCAAATCCATAAAATGGGAAAAAACATAAAATGGAATATAAACAGGAACAATCAGATCCATTGGCGTTTCATGTGAAAAATATAATCACACTGAAGGAAGACATGAAACTAATCCCAGTAACTTCTGAAGCTCGTATTTTCACTATACACTGTCGATGCAAGGAGAAAAAGAACTATAAACAGATTTTGAACTCTATTTAGCGGTTTGCTTTTCATAGTGCTATGGGTGAGCAATTCTGAAACCATGGTGTAGGCGTTCTAGAACTGGGCGAATTAGTAACTATGTGTATATGGGAGCCAGGGTTTTCACTGTTAGAGAAGGGAGGTGCAAATATGGAAAGGGGGAGGGCTGGGATGAGCTGGTCGTATTGGTTTGAATGGAAGCGAAAGTACAGACTCATGTTTTCTTTATGTGTATAGTATGTTTAATGTATATGTTTAACATGATGTGTATATATTATGTTTATGTATGAGCTGTCATAGAACAACGAGTTTATCTATGTATCATCAATCATTATTGAAAAACCTTTTAGAGCAGTATCTATTTATTAGAGGGCCTAGGGACAATGATATCCCAGTACCAATGAGCATGTGTAATGGCCCAGATCTTGACTTCCAAGGACCTTTCTGCATAACAAGAACCTGACCAGGGCTCTTCAGGAAAATGGAGAATTACAGGGCAGGGAAGATACAAGATGAGCCTGGACCAGCTTGTTGTGCCAGGAAGTAAGAAAATGCTAAAAGTGAAAATGATGGAAGCATCTCAAAATGATGAGGATCTGGATCGAAGTGGTGTCCACCGGCCAAGTCTGAGACATCTGAGGATCTAAACAAATAATGATAGTAATGGATTAAAGCCTATTGAGTAAAATAAGAATCCATGGGTCCATATTGGTATAACTACTAGCTAAATGGGGGAGAAGTAATAGTACCACCTTAGAATAGGATTCCAACTTTAAAAAGTAGAAGAAAAGATGGAGTTAACAAATTACGATTTGCAACCATTAGAGCAATAATTCATTCAGCCAAAAATTGCCAATGAATGCTAAAATCAGTGGGTGCTAGTTTTATGAAGAACAGAATATTTACATCATCTTGAAATATCTCCCCCAAAATATCTTATTAATTATAAGGGGAAAATAGTAACTTTGCAGTGGAGAAATGTGGTGGACATCAGCTTATCCAGTGGTCAGAGTTAACTTTGCCAGTATCAAGGCAACACAACATGATGTTCCTCTGGTATAATGCACGGAGAAGGATGTAGCATTTCCTCTGTAGTATTTCATTCAAAGTTCCACTACCTGAATTTAATCATGAAGAAACATCAGGCAAATCCAAAATGAGGAATATTCTATAAAATATCTGGCCTGTACTCCTCAGAAATACCAAAATCATGAATGATAAAGAAAGGCTCAAGAACTGTTCCAGGTAAAAGAAGACTAATAAATCATTATAATAAATGCAATGCATCATTCTAGACTGGATCCTGGAATGGGAAAAAATAACTATAAAGGATAGCTATTAAGAAAATTTGAATATGTACTATGGGTTAAATCATAGCATTATATCAGTGTTAAATCTACTGATTATGATAATCATACTAGGATGATATAAGAAAATGTTCTTGTTCTTAGGAAATACTAAGATAAATATTTAGAGATAAAGGAATATGATATGTACAATCAGAAAGAGAGAGAGAGAGAGAATATGATTAAAAAAATGAAGCAAATTGTTACCAATTCATGCATCTGATGCATCTGGGTAAAGGACCTACAGGCTTTCTTTGTACTTTCTTATAACTTTTCTGTACTCTGAAATAATATCAAATTAAAAAGTTATTAATACAAGATAAAAGAGATAAAAAATATAACTAATGATTTTCATTATTCTTATCCCATCTTGCACTGTTTTGGGGAGAATTAAATATCAATTATATTAAAAGAACTTTCATTTGTTTACCATTTCAGAGAATGCAACATACTTTCACAATCGTCATCTCATTTAATTGTCACGATAGCCTTTTTTTTTTTTTTTTGAGACAGAGTCTCACTTTGTTGCCCCGGGTGAGTGCCATGGTTTCAGCCTAGCTCACAACAACCTCAAACTCCTGGGCTCAAGCAATCCTACTGCCTCAGCCTCCCGAGTAGCTGGGACTATAGGCATGCGCCACCATGCCCGGCTAATTTTTTCTATATATTTTTAGTTGTCCAATTAATTTCTTTCTATTTTTAGTAGAGACGGGGTCTCGCTCTTGCTCAGGCTGGT
>CAUYSK010013836.1:0-46210 GCA_963575035.1 Avahi laniger | reverse complement strand
GCCTCAGCCTCCCAAGTAGCTGGGACTACAGGCATGCGCCACCATGCCTGGCTAATTTTTTCTATTTTTAGTTGTCCAATTAATTTCTTTCTAATTTTAGTAGAGACGGGGTCTCGCTCTTGCTCAGGCTGGTCTCGAACTAGATAGGTTTATTTTGAAGGAAAGCCTCAGTCCTCTCCCTTCTTATTCTCCATGAATCCTCCTTAAGGCCCTGTGACCCTAAGAAAAAGCTCCATTTAAATTCCCCAGAATGATACCATTCAAATCTATAAAAATTTCATAGTTGGTGAATTTAATAAAGAAGTACTCTGCACTTAAGAAGAAAGAAATCAGAAAGTTACTTTTAAGGCTTGTTTATTTTTATTACTATTCCTATTATTAGTTTAATCACAAAGACCACATGAAAATTTTAATTCTCTGGAACCAAGCCTAGCAACTAAAATGAGAAATGCGGCAGATATGGCTCAGAACCACATAGGGGTTTAACAGCAGAGCGGGGCAGCTGCTGGAAAAGCAATACCTGCTTCTCCCCCAAACTTATGTAATCAGTAATAGATTCCTATAAATCGCAAGGCAGGGATTGCTCCTAATTTTAGATGAGCTTATTAAAATAGAGTTTGTTTAGGTTTCACTTCAATGTAGAAAGTAAAGGCAACCGTGTTACTTCTTAGATCTGGGGAGACAAAGATCTGCCTTAACTTCGCCCACTGTAGAAATATATCATTGATTTGTTAATTTATTCATTCATTTAGCCAACAAATATTTACTGAACCCCTCTACTGTTCTAGGGACTGGGAGGCCATGGAGGATGTATTAGGAGATAAAATCCTCTTGGAAAGCCTCCTGTAGTGGCCTAAGAATAGAAGGAAATAGAAACTGTCAACAAGATACATGAGCAAGATATGCAGCCCTTCAGACAGTGGTTAGTGCTACAGAGA
Organism: Avahi laniger; assembly: GCA_963575035.1. Lineage (NCBI taxonomy): Eukaryota > Metazoa > Chordata > Mammalia > Primates > Indriidae > Avahi > Avahi laniger. The sequence goes on along the minus strand of CAUYSK010013836.1, from coordinate 45,272 downwards.
GAAAGGAAGCAGGCAAGATTAGGGAGGGCCCGTGGTTGGTAGTGAGAAGGGTTTTCAAGGAAAGCTTCATGGGAAAGATGACATTTCCTCAAGGATCTGAAGGCAGAGGGAAGGGGGTGTGAGGAGGATGCCAAGCAAAAGCCCTGAAAAGGGAGCATGCGTGAGAAGGTTCAAGGAACAGAAAGAAGGCCGGTGTGTCTAGAATGGAGTGAGCAAGGGGTCACATCCTGGGACCCTCTAGATCAGCGAAGAGAAGTAGGCTTTTCCTCTGAGTGAAATGTCAACCATGGGCTAGCGTTGTCAGGCTTAGTAAATAAAAATACAGAGCACCACTGAAATTTGGATTTCAGATAAACAATGTGGTAGGCAGAATAATGTCCCCTCCAAAGATGTCCACATCCTAATTTCTGGAACCTATTCTTTTATATGTAATATGTTACCTCCCATGGCAAGAGGGATTTTGCAGGTGGTCCAGGACTTTTATTCATCAAGTGGGCCTGATGTCATGACAAGGATCCTTAAAAGAAGAAGAGAGAAGAAGAAGAATTGAAGGAGAGGTTGGTGTGATTTGGCCACTGCTCTTGAAGATGAAACAAGGTGTTTCAAGCTAAGGAATTCAGGCTGCTGCTATAAACAGGACAAGTCGAGGAACAGATATTTTCCTAGAGCCTGCAGAAGAAACAAAGTCTTGCCAACACCTTGATTTTAGTCCAGTGAGACCAATTTTGGACTTCTGGTCTCCAGAACTGTCAGGTAATAAATTTGTGGATTTTTAAGACACTAAGTTTGTGGAAATTTGTTACAGAAGCAATAGGAAAGCAATACAACAAATAATTTTTTAGTGTAAACCTATCTCATGCAAAGAAAAAAAAATTTTTTTTTTTGAGACAGTGTCTCACTCTGCTGCCTTGGGTAGAGTGCAGTGGCGTGATCATAGCTCACTACAGCCTCCAACTTCTGGGCTCAAGAGATCCTCCTACCTCAGCCTCCCAGGTAGCTGGGACTACAGGTGCATGCCACCATGCCTGGCTAATTTTTTTTTTTAATTGATACAGGGTCTCACTATTTTGCTCAGGCTGGTCACCCATGCAACTTTTGAGATGTATGTGAGCTAAAAAGATTGTTGTTTATTTATGTGAAGACCTAATCTAACTGGTCATCTCCTATTGTATCTTGCAACCCTATCATGGAAGTTCAGAAGTTTCAGATAAACAATGTGGAAGACAGAATAATGTCCCCTCCAAAGACAAACTTGACAGACTCTGAGTTTCATTGTAAAAGGAGCATTTTGGCCACTGTGTTGAAAACAAGGAGGGAGGGTAAAGGAAGAAACAGAGAAATCTATACGGGGGAAGCTACCATCATCCAGATGAAAGATGAGGGTGGCTTGTGTCAGGGTGGCAGTCTGGAGGTGTTGAGAAGTTGTGGATCCATCTGCGTCTCATCTGATAGGCTCTATGGATAATTGTGCTGAGGGAAGTATTTCCACACTGTCATTCCCTTTTAGCTCTGCCGCCTTCTATTTGCTCGTATGTAGAATTCAGCCTTGCACCTAAACCACGTGACTCCAGTTCCTGAAGCCCCAGAATCCTGGACACAAGAAACTGAATTAACCCATGGTACTTTCCTGTATGCAAGGGGTGGACCACCATTTCCATTCTTTTTCTGCCTCCCCACCCACCAAGCTTGTGAACCATTTCGGAATAAACACCTGAAGCCCTTGTTAATCCACGAATGTGATTAATCTGTCCAACAAGCAAGACTTTTTTTTTTAATTCCAAAGTCCAGTATTCCAGTTTACAAGAAATTTTCTTGGCACAACTACCTCCCATATACATATTAGTCTGATCTACAGCAAAGCTTGCTGGCATTCTTGGATTATTGGAAGAGCATCCTGCTCCACTCTTTTCGGTCCTTAAGGATCCTTTCTTCTGACTTCTTTGAAGGCTTAGACCTGGGTAGCCAAAGACCTGGAATATGACCTCTCTCGTGTTGGCTATGGTTGTCCTTCTGGTCCGTTTGGCTGGGAGGATACACTGCATCATTACTTACCTCTGCTTTTCAATTCACTCGCACCAGTAGGTTGCTGGTGACTCCTATCACCAAGATTCCACCAGCCGGGGGAGAAGTAAAGCAGCACATGACTGAAGTCACTGGGAAGGCTGGGTGAGCACACTCAGGGTTCTCAGCATTGGCTTCATCAAGGTCAATGGCACTTTCCATCTGGGAGGACAACTATCTCAGACACAGGTTTTGAAATAGACAAGTAAAGGTTCAATATAATCTTGGTCAATTTCTCAGCCAGAGAGAATGAATGAGGCAGTGACTACAATAGAAATTGAAGTGATCCAAATACTTTCCCAATCCTATTCTACAAACATTTATAAACTGCCCACTTTGTAAAAAGTACTATACCAGTTATTTCAGAGATGAGTGAGACATGGATCCCCAACAAGACCATAAGTTTTATAGAGAAAGTATGCAAATAACTAGAATAATCCCTCTATAGATAGGTGTCTTCAGCCTAAACTCTGTTCTCAGCTTGAATACTTTTCTCTCATTTTTTTCTGGAAGATCTGTCAACAGATCTGTAACCCATGAGCCCATTCAGGGCATCTATATTGGTATAATGATGTGATAAGTTCTGAATGGTGTGCCTAAACCAGGCAGACTCTCAGATCAGACAAGGTTTTCTTATCAGTCAACTTATGGGGAATTTTGTAAAGTACCAGATGCTTGGGTACAAATAAAAGGATAGGCATATTTTTTTCCCTTTAAGGACTTGTATACTAATTGAGAGAACAGAATTACCAATAGAATGCAATCACTGGAAATGTGTATAGGCAGACACATTAATTCCAGTCTTTGGAAACAGGAAATGAATTGGAGAGAGGTCAGGGCTATGTAAGGAGACAGAAGAGAGGTGGGAAATGGAGTTAAAATGTCTTGGTTTTGGGGGCCGGGTAGTGTCCTTCAGATGTTCTTCTTCCAAAGACACTACTCAGGCATCGCCTGGAAGGTGAGTCACCAAGTTGGCTAAACCTTTATTTGCATTGCTGCTTGTGAGAGGTTATGTCTGAAATAAACCAGTAGTCTCTGGGAAGTTTCATGTGTGTCTGATCTTTCCTGGGAGTGTTCTTGACAGTGTTCATTCACAAATAACACCCTAGTAGGTCACATAACCATGTGACCTAGTCGCCAGCCATGAATTTTTGCTTTCTGACACAATCCTGGTGCTAACAGTTTCATTTCTAGCAGTTTATTAAAAATCCTGAAAAAGGCCTGAATGATCACAGCCCTTTACTATGTATTAAAAAATGGGATTCCCTTCCTCCAGGTCTATACAGTGTCACACACTGGCATTTCTTCCTTTCTTGATTGCCTTTCTTTCTCAAAACATGGGTAAACAATGTACCACTGGCTGCAACGTCAGGGGGTTTCATATCCTTTTAAAATGATCAAGACTAAGGCAGTGGAGAGCTGGAATTAGGACTTCCCAAGTTAACCATGCTGATTTGCCTCTAGCTCTCCCTCTCTGCCCCTTCTCCAATGCCCCCCACTCCGTCTATCATCCCATGAAGCCATCAAATATAGACCAGACGCAGAAAGGAATCCTTATCGGCCTGCTGGATTTACCTGAAGAATTACATCCACATATGATTCTCTTTTGGTCCGGCTCCTGCCTCGGCCATCTTGCAAATCATGAACCAATGTTTCAGACCGGAGCCTGATGTCTTCCATGGCTTCATTTCCTGACTCCTTCAAAGCCTTGCACCTGTGTTCTGTCCACACAGGAGGTTTACATTAGCAGAGGATGGGCTGACCTCCCGGGTTTTTAAAATGAATTTTGAAGCTGTAAGGCTTTAAATCGTAACATACTTGCCCCGAAATGGTCTGTTCCCTAGGACATCTGAAAATGCTAAATGGAAAACAACAGTTTTATCTGTTTTTTTGTTTTTAAAGAAAACAGAGAATGTGACTTAATGGTTCAAGTATTTGAAGTCGGGTATTCAGGAAATGATAAGAGGCTTTTTTCCTGGGAGTTCTTAAAGATGGTAAAAACTCATTTTTAAATGACTCACACCCAAGGACACAGAGAGTTTTCATGGATGTGCCAGAGAAACAAAATGCCCACATATGTAATGAACATTTATAACAATATGGCGCAGTAACAACAGATTTACTTTTATAAAAATCACTATTACGCATAAAAAAGACAAAACCTGGAAAACACAGAACCATGAAAATGGTTTGTATTGTGGACCACCTTGTTCAATATGCTACATTCTTATGGAGTTTTTAGCCTTTTTCAACAGACATTATTGAGCGTCTTCATGTGGTAGGTGTTGGGGAATTCAAGGATCAATTAGAAGCAGCCCCTGCTTTTATGGTACGTACAGTAGTGGTTACAGGAATGCTGGAAAAGCCTCTGAAATCTCAACCCTGAATGTTACAGATGAGAAATCAAGATTGAGAGAATTTAAGACACCCACACAAGGACACGTTCGTTTAAATTTTTAGCCTCCTGCCTTCTACTCATGGATCTTTCTAGAAAGTCCAATTATGCCCACCAAAGACACAGGTAGGTAAAACGGAAAGAGCACGGACAAAGAATGAGAGTCCTCAGCTTGGCCACTAAGCTTGTACATGCCCAGGCATGGGTCAGTATTTCTTCCCTAATGATACAGATTCCCTGGAGGATTTTTGAATATGCTCAGTCAGCCTTTTCCCCTGGAAATGCTGACTTAATAGGTCTGGATTGAGGCTCAGACCTCTGATGGCTCTTATCTATAGAAAACTTACAGAAACACTGGACTAAATGAGCTCTAACCTTCTAACTGTCAGGCTATTTCAAAATAAAGCAAAATCAAAGAGACAGAAAGACGAACATCTATGTACATATACTGAGGTTCTTGCTTTTAAAAGATGAAAGTTCTTACCAAGCTCTGTTTCCGTGATCAATATTCTTTGTCTGCTGATGTGATGATCAGCTTCCTCTGGTCTTCTCAGGAAAACCATTCAGAATTACATAGGTGGAAGACTCCTAAAATGCATAGAAACTTCCAGCTACCTGCAGACCATAGCCCATTATAGACTGATTATACTCCATGTAAATTTGGGATGTATGTGAACATGTGGAAAGAACATAGTAATATATTTATATCTCAATAGAGACAACAGAGAGGCAAACATGTTACTATCAAAATTTCGTCTGGCATATCAAACAGATTTCTGAGGATTTTGTTGCTATTGTTGGTCCTAAAAAAGTGAAAATTTTACTCGTATTTCCTCTTTTGTTTCTAAGGCAAACTGTTAGTGTTTTTATCCATTATTTTGATAGGTCAAATGCTCCTAGCTAAAATGAATAGAAGCCTTCAGTTAAAAGTACATGTCATTGGACTAAAATCAGAAATAGCAACACAGGCACAAATCTATGAACACATTTAGTTCACAAGCTTTGGACTAACTGATGAGTCTGAATTTCGCCAATGTAGAGATCACAGCTCGAGGGTTTTGTTGTGTGCTGTGGTTCCACCATTTCCCTCCATGGGAAAGTCAGAGCCTTATACACACCCAGACAGGGCACAGCTGATAATGACAGTGGGACACTTTGTAGGCGACTGAAAGAATTTTGTTTTGTTTTGTCTTTCCTTCCATGTCTTTGAGTTACAGAATTAAAGATGTTGATTTCAGATATGAAAGAACTGACTGATGACATCATTCTAGAAATATCTTGGCCTGAAATACCTGGCAAAGCCAGGTGATAGGCTGGACAGAAAAATCAGAGAGAAACAGGAGACTCAAATACTGTAAACAAAACCAAATTCCTAATGCCTAAGAGTGTGTGTGTGTGTGTGTGTGTGTGTGTATACACTTAGTTCTTCTGAGTTTCATCATTTAGTCTACATGGATTTAATTGTTTATTCTCCCAGCAGATAATTACCAACTTCCTCTCCTGTGCTAAACACAATACTAGACAATGTGAGGATCCCAAAAAGATGGAATATAGAGGTAGACCCTGTTCATAAAGAGGCAGGATTCTGCTCGTCACCTACATCTCCTCGTCTGTCAAATGGGCGTGAGGGTGACGGCACATCAGAGAGATAGGTGGAAAGACCAGGAATCAGGAAACAGCTCTACTCCCAACCCTGCCCCTCACTAACTGTGAATTGGCCCTCAGTTTCTTCATCTACGAAACAGACAAAATCTCCCTTTCAACACTAAGCACCCATGATTCCATATAATACAGAGTTTTGTGAAGAACAGTTCAAAGATCCCAAAGACACAAGAAAATAGGGTCAACGTCAGCTACTTTCTTAGGATAACTTTACACTGTCATTCTGCCTGGGCACAATGGGACATTTTGGATTGTAAAAGATGGATTTTTTTCCTTTGTTTTTTTTTTTCTTCCTTCCTTCTTTCCTTCCTCCTTTTCCTTCTTTCTATATTTTTTCTCCCTTCTTTTTCTTTCACCCATTTTCTCTTGTAATAGGAAAAGGAAGACGGATAAATTCCCCTGTCTGTTCTCCTTGGTTGTTTAATGAAGAAGGTTCTCTGGCCCCTTGACCTGGTGATTACACTTACTACGCCACAACTCCTTGGTTAGTTTTACGATGGGTAACGATGCTGAGATGACACAAGTCTCCAGAAGCTGATTTTTGGAATTCAAACCCCAAGCAGAAGTGGTGGATTTAAAATTCTGAGCCCAGCACAAACCTCTTCATTTTCAAGTTCATTTACCCTTGGCAACATGCAACCTCCTGTTACTAAGAGGGGAAAAAAAAAAAAAGCTTTAAAAGGCTCATTTAAAAGGCTGAGGAGCCTTTTGGGATCTCCACAAGCTCTTTAAAAACATATTTTGATGATACAAGTGTAAACAAATCAAAAGCATATGGATTGAATTTCCCTTAAATTACACAGGATTTTAAAAATGATGGGAGGGTGGAAATGTGTTTGGAAAAATATGTTTTTGGTTTTACTAACTCAGAAACATGCGAACGAGCTGAAGCTTTGACAGACCCGAAACGATGGCAGGTTTGTCCATCATCTGTCTTTGGGGGTCTGTAGTCTTTCACGAGACTTCTCTGGTTTTGTACCCAGGGAGTAGAGATTTCTGTTAGTGCAGCCTCACGCAGAGAGAAAGACCACAACCATGCATGTGAGTTCTATCTTTCTAAAAAGCTAAAGAGCCCTATTTCATGGGATTTGGCAATGTGGGCTCCCCTTGGACCGGTCAAAGGAATTAGTGTTCCTTTTATGAAACACAAGTCTCTACAGGATTGTTCCACCTGGCCCCAGGTGCCAACGCCAGCAACCAAGCTGACTTTCTGCAGGCCCAAGGCTGGGTGCCACCCCAAAGCCTTTGCCTTGGGCTTTTCAAAGGTCATGATTACACTTCCTTGATCTTCCAGTCCTAGCACATGACACCAGGAAATGGCCCACAACACCAGAAAAAATAGGGTTAACAACCGAGTCTGTTGCTGAAGGGCTGCTGATGCCCGGATTTCAGAAAAGGGACTGAGGGTCAAGAATAAGAAGACAGAGAGAGGCATTGTGGTGGCTTTATGAACACCAAGGCCTCATCTACAAAGCAAAATATCAGGGCCTCTCATTCAGATGTATCTGTCCAGTCCTAAAGGAAAATGTTTTAGAATTCCAGACACTTGCCTTATCCTTTGCCTGCAGCTACATAGTCCAGGGGTTGGACAATCCCAGAGAACTCCCAGAAGATTCCTGAAAGTATGAGGTGGGCTTAGAGAACTAGGAACCTCAGAAGGCCATTCCAGCCACCAATTCAAGGCCAAGCGAGCCATCGGAATTACTTAGAAGCCAAAAGATCTTTGTGTTTCCATCTTTACAGAACTATCTGGGAAACATTGACTGGGCGGCCCTGAAGACTTCCATTCGGAAAGTTTAGTTGGAAACATGCAATCACGGGAGAGCTTGACTTACCAGGTAAAAAGAAACCTGGCATCATTTTTCTTCTTCAGGAAAAACTACAAACATACCCAGTGCCTCTCTTTGAACACACTCAACTGGAAAAGTTAGCATTAACCACCCCTCACTTTTTTTTTCTTTTTGCTTCAGAGGAGTGATGTGAGAAAGTACTTTGGAAAAATAAAGGGCTCTTTTAGTAAAAATAGCAGCTACCCCCTTCGTACCTCTCGTCCTGCAGACTCTGTCCCCTTGCTGCAATGGTGAATGCCTAACCAGTGCATGATTTTCACAGTGCAATTTCCATCGCCTCGGCAGCTGTGTGCCACACCAACTCTATGAAATCCACCCACGGCGTTTGACTCAATTACCTCCTGCAGCTGCGAATTCCACAGGTCGACCACACTCTGCATGGAAAAGTATTTCTTTGTATTCATTCCAAATTTATTAGCCATTTGAACCATTCCTTTTAGTGACTTGTATATTTTTAAGTGTTCATATATCACCATTTTAGGCTCAAGTCCCATTGGCCTGTATTTCATATGCGGCTCAGAATATTAGAATACGGTCTTCAAAGGATCCGTATAAAAGCAGACCTGGTGTGTTGACCTTCGCTTTGTTCAGAGGTCTCCAGCCATAGACTTCGTTCCAGCCTCCCAGCCTCACAAATGCATGATCACAAGCATACGAGGGGAAAGCACACAACGGATCTGGGATGGAACAGTTCAAAACAGTTCAAAACATGAGTGAGGACATACCTGACATAGAAACACATCTCTGTGAGGTAGGTGAGAATATTCTTTCGCAGATGAAGAAAATGAGTTGCAGAGAAGTGCGGTCATGTCCCATTAGTCACAGAGGTAGTCCAGGACAAACACAGAATCTACAAACTAGGTATTCTGAGGACATGCCCAGTGTTCTTACCATACTGCGAAGGTTCTGTGTGAGAAGATAAGAGCAAGATTCGTGGATGTTCCCATGGGCCGGTAGGAATGGACTGGATCCCCTCCATTCAAGCCCCGGTCATGCAGTGCTTTGCTTCCCTCCCTGACAGGCACCTCAGGGTGCTCCGTGGAGAATCCTGGGTGTGTTCCCTCAACTATCCTAGGAATAGGCCTCAGAACATATCCACAAGCATGGAGTTCCAGCATCTTCGTTTGGTTTGAAAAGTGACATCTCTCAGCCATTTCAAAGTTTCTGCTTCCTGTCATCAAAGTGAGACCACATGGAGGTCTCACTCCCTTGCCCACCCCAGGCAACCTCAGCTCCTGCCCCTGCCAGGCTGTGTGATTTGGACAGTCCCTTGACTTCCCTCACTACGGTTTCTCCTTCTGTAAACCAACAGAGTGCACAGAATGGCCTCTGAGGTTCCATGCAGAGCGCTCCAGCTTCGCAGTTGGAGCTTAGTCATTTCTGCTCTGCCACTTCCCAACTGTGACTGCAGACAAGTTCCTGAACCTCTCAGAGCTGCACTGCCTCAGATCCAGCACCGTGGGGGACATGCCTAACTTGCATTGTTCTTATATCAGTGCCCAGCCCTGCATTCAGCCTAGAGATGGATGCTCGCCTTTTGCAACTTTATCTATACTTTAATAAATGGTGCTAGAGGATGCTAATGATACTCCTACTGCTTGTGAAGGGGTGGTTCAACTTATTTAACAACCTCATCTTAACACCAGATGTAGCAGACACAATCTCCAGAACTTAGGTCTATAGCTTAAACCTGTTTTCATAATTAATGCATGACCCAAGTAACTTTTCATGGCACGTACAAAAACAGGGCTGTTTGAGTAACAGAAAAGAGAGCTTTGTGCTAAGACCCCTCCCTCCCACAAAAGGAGATGAAAATGCCAGTTGGAAGTGAATTTAATAACGACATGTTAAGTTGGGCACATCTGCTTCCATTCCATGTCAAGAAATTACAGTCCACACTTGCATTCAGCAATTTATTCTTTTTCTAAAAGTTTCTTTGCTGTCATGGACAGGCTATGTTTAGGGTTTAGTGTTTCAAGATGGTTTTACTGTATAGGGAAATGAAAACAACTATGGGATATAGAGAATCTATTGATCTTTAGCATCTACAGGACTGAAATTTACTTTGCTTTTTTGAATAATACAATTGGTTTCACCACATTTTTTTTTTTTTTTTGCAAATTCTGAATCAGGGTTTTGTTTTCTGACGGTAAATAAAGAATCTGTTTTCAGCAATTCAGAAAAACTTTGAAATGTCCCCCGATAGCATGGAGTGAAAGAACTATACTCTACAAAGATCTTTAGTCCTTGTTTCCAACACTAGCTCAAGTGGCCCAGTCAGCTTTCGGCAAGACACTGAACCACATTCTTCCTCAGATTGATTACCTGCAACAAGAGAAAGTTTGGCCTCCATCCATGCCATCCTGCCTAGTGTTGACATTCTACTCCCTATAATATGTTCTTCATAAGGCAACCAGAGTTTTGCAACCTCTTTTTTCCTGATCATTAGAAATCTAATCATTCGACACATTTTATCAAAGCATTCTTTACCTAGTGTTATTTCTGTTTACCCCCATGGTGATTGAGTTTGTGATAGTCAAGTAGAATGTCACAATAGAAACAAGTCTATGCAGTTGCAGATCTGAATTTAAATATGGATACCAACTCTGGCCAAGTACACATTGAAAGTAAGCCAAGGGAAAATGCCTACTCGATCTGTCTCAAAAATGATGCAATTTGAAACAGACCTGAAATCACTTGTTTTGAGCCTCTGGGTGCTCAGCTGTAGACAAGCCTAGGACCAAAGCTTGGCCCCTTTCTAACTGCATCAGCTTGGACAAGCTGTTTAGGCTCTCTGCACATCCATGTTTTTAAAAAGCAGGTTATTGAGATGTAAGTAGTATACCATACAATTCACCCATTTAAATGTAAGATCGATTTTTTTAGTATATTCACAGGATTGGGCAACCCTCCCCACAATCAATTTTCAAATGTCTCTATACTCGCTAAAAGAAATCCTGTACACATGAGCTTCTTGCTGTTTCCATAAATCCCCATCTCTAGCCCTGGTAACTGCTAATCTACTTTCTGTCTGCATAGATTTCCCGATTCCAGACATTTCACATAAATGGAATCCTATGATGCGGGACATTTTATGACTGGCTTCTGTCCCTTGGCACTATGTTTTTAAGGTGTCTATGTCCTAGCAGGTATCAGTACCTCATTCCTTTCTGTGGCTGAATTTCCACTGTATGGAGACCCTACACTGTGCTTCTCTATTCAGCAGCTGAGGGACATTTGGGTTGTTTCCACTTTGCGGCTATTATGAATAATGTTGCTACGAACATTCATGCACGAGTCCGCAGGTCCATTTTTGCATCTACAAAATTCTATTGCTTTCCTAACCTGGCCATTTTGATTATTAATTGATTTATGTAAAAACACTTGACAAATTACTTGAAAGACAGACTCGTCACCTTCTCCATCATCACCCGCTTTGCTGTACTTTCTGATGAGTCCACCTTTAATTCGGATTGTCCCTTCCCTTTGCGTGCTACATTCAATCAGTTTCCAAATTCTTTTAATATTTAGAATGTATCCTAAATCCATACTTTCTTTTCTTTCTTCACGGTCATCTCTTAAATTCAAAGTCTCCTTTCTTCTCACCGAATATTGCATACCCTAACCCCAAGATCTCTTCCTTACTTTCTATCACAAAGTTTTAGTTCTCATGATCAAATATTTGAAATCTTAATGGCTCTCCATCATCCAAACTAAAAGCTTCACTGGACTAAATCCTTTAAAAAGTACAAAATTTGCAAGTCACAAACTTGCAAATACACGAGTACACATAAACTATACACATAAACTATAAATTTGGTGATTTTTCCATTAATGAACTCAAATTATCTTTTAAGCTGCCATTTAACCCGCTAGCAAAATACTTAATCTCATTATGTCCAGGTAAATTCAGATGCTTCAGGGATTTCTCAGTCCTTACTGGTTTGAACTCAGTGTCTTCAGGACTGGCGTCTCCTCACCTTTCCTCCTGGCTGAGGGAGACTTGCATGACATTCAGGCATGTGCAGGAGGAGGGAGCCATGTCTTGTTTACAAGGCAGCCTCTAGGAACACAGCCCTGATGAGATGTCCCTTGTCCCTTCTGCTCTCAGCTACTGCCACACTTCTCTGCCTTCCCTGCCTGGAACTGGCTGCTCTCTGTCCTACTCTAAGCCTTCGGCCCATTGCTATCATGAAGGGCTCCTCTACAAGGCCTGATGCCCTTTTAGGCACCCAGACAGTGAATCACCTGGCCACTTGCCTGGGATCTCCACTATCCAGCCCACACCACCACCCCAAGGGAGTGAGAAGGACCGGCACCCCTTCTCAGGGAAAAAGCCACATTGAAGCTATCTTGGCTCTTTCCTTTTCTACCAGCTCTGACAGTCTTTGGTCTATGCAGATGAGTTAGTTGAACCCTTTACCAATTTTCTTTCCAATATGTTTTCTGCATTAACAATTGAAGGCTCATGTTCTTTCAGGCATTTTGTTTTCCAAAACACCCAGTTCTTAGAAAATAGGAGCCTTGGCTTTCCAGGCTATAGTTTCTTCTATGAGTTTCAAGAGCCCTCTAGTTCTCAGACCTGCTGAATTCCAAAGCCTGTGCTGTCTACCACGGTGGTGTGCTGCCTCCGGAGTTCTGGAGGCTGCCGAGGGCTGGCACTTAACAGCCAACGCTGCAGGGCTCTGCAGAGCCTATTGGGGCAAAGGAGAAACAACAGGGAACTAACTCCTGCGCAGAGTGTCTCCTCCCATTACATGAAAGTCATTTTCCTTTTATAGTTATAACTATTGGAGACTCTTACCCAGCCCAACCCCGCCTGGCCAGGCTCTCTGATTTGAAGAGCCTTTGCTGGTCTCTGACTTGGCCTTTTCTTTGCAGCACACCCCTCTGGAAGGTTAATAAGGGATCCAAAAAGGACTGTCATAACTTCAAATACTCCAGCTTTAGATCTGTCTCTGCTGGTACCTCTAAGGGCTGGGCAAGGGCCACAGGAGTCAGGACCCAGCCAGTTAACGCCAGGAAAATGAAAGCAGAGGGTGTGTGGAGTCCATTCTCAGGAAAGACATATAGCAAACATGCATTGTAAATATTATTAAAACTTGAAAATAATAAAGAGAAGCCATCAGAAGATCTGAGTGTTTTCACTGAGCCAAAAGTAGACAAAACTAGAATCCCAGTTCACTGTCTGTCCTCCAAAGAAAGAATTAAATGAGTAGGAAAGCAAAAAGACATGGCAGTCAATTCCGTAAAGAGGAAATAAGAGAGCCATATGAGGTTTTTCGTTTTTTTTTTTTTAACTGGCCACTTTATGCTATTAATGGAAAAAGATAAAGGCTATAATTGCCTATAATCATCATTGTGAATTCAGAAACTCAAGCTTCTGGTGAAGTTTCTGAATATTCAAGTTCTTGCTGCTATCTTAAAATGGGAAGGATCTGAACTGATTGGAGCAAGCAAAGAAAGGATTTGAAAATCTTTTTTCCCCTCTGTCTGTCCTTCTAACTTCTAACGTAATTAAAAGGATGAGTTTATTTGGCAAGAAGTGCCACTCAGATTTAGATTTGGTTCTCTCAAAGAACAAGACCAAAATTGATTTTTTTTCTTCCAGAGTTAGACAAAAATGAAGCACAAAGATAATATATTCTGCATATTTATTTGCAAAAGATACAGTATTCTTATGCATATATATATATATATATATTTTTGTCTTGAATATGGGCCGTTGTAAAAGGAAAGTCATCTTGCAGGATTACTTTATTTGGTTATATCCCTTTAGAGACTTACAAGCAGCTTTTTATTCATATTATCTCTTGACAAATCCTCTGAAATTCCCTGCTAAAACAAGTCCCACTGATAGCAGATCAACAGGCTCAGCCTTCTTAAGTTTTATTTCGATTAATCTCTAATTCATGTTAATGATCTTTCAGCTGCTTTACTCCTTCTGATGTGGAGTTTCTTATCATCTTAACGTGCTTACGGTATCCCTAATCCACCATTCCTATCCTTGGTTGGCCCTTGTCTTCCCTGTTTCTGAAAGCTACTTCTCCTTCTTACCGGCTCACTACCCTCTCAATGGACCCCTGGAGAATTTGCTTGAGTCCAACATTTTGGATATTTAGCTTCAATCTCTGTAGGTTTCTAATTTGAAGAAATCACTTTATTGGGTTGGTTTTTTTTTTTTGGAATTTTAGTTTTTTTAATATTTAATATGCTCATTCCTACATTTGTATTTAATTGTCATTTTCCTAAGGGACCATGTTTCTTCCCAGTTAATTTCTAATGACCCATTTTCAGGAGCATCTGCATCACAGAGGCAGCAGCTGATTTAGATTATGTCCGAATTTTCTCTGCAGGAACTTCCACTGACCTAAGTATGCCTTTCACAACACCGTCCCAGGCACAGCAACAAGCCAGTGGCCATCCAAGACCTCAGCCTCCTTGGCTTAATGAACTGCTACTTCTCATTATTTTTAAATTATTTTAATTGCTTGAAGCCATTAAAAACACTCACTCAACATTTGTGCATTTTGAAAGCATTGCCAGAGTCTCCTCGGACCAACATTTCCACTGACACAATATAACTTAGAAGGGACATCAAAGGCTTGCAAACGAGACCAGCATTCTTGCTTCTCCACCCATCAGGGCCCGACATTGTCTAATAACAATGTGATTTCCAGAAGGAGCTGGCTCACTGCAGACCTTGAGAACTCTGGCAAAACTGACTAGCACAGAGTCTGAAGAATCTGGGGGTTTGCTACTTTTAGGGAAGAAAAACATGGAGCCCCTTTGCTAAGATGTTGGTCTCACGTTACATTGGAAAAAGAGGCAACGGAGCCATGGTCCAAAATCTATACTTAAGGCATTGGGTTCACAGAATCTCTAAGGCTTTGAAGGAATTTAAATGTATCTCTGGGAAAAATAAATAAAATTCTAGTATAACTAGCTTGGAGCTCATTTATTAAAGAGAATGCAGGAAATAGGATACAATGTACAAGTACATCTTCTGGCAGGTCCCAAATCCTCATGGAAACTTTAGCTTGACAGAGCTAATTATGGGAAGATGGGTTGTGAAGGAATCATGCTGTATCCCAAGCAGGTAGCTCAATGCTTGGCAATAAGCAGTAGTTAAATAAGTAAATGAATGAATGATTGAATGAGCTATCACGTCCTGAGTTGGAACTGAAAATAAAACTAGTAGTGAATTTATCTACATGTTCATTTTTTCTTTCTTTCCTCTCTTATTTGGAATAATAGAATACTTCTCCCCACCGAAGATTTAGCCACCTACAAATAACCTGGGCTCTATCCAGTCCTACCACAGAAACCTTACCCTAAGAATTGATCCTTTCCTTCTGCATCTTCAATGACGACCTTTCTCACATTCACATTTCATGAAGTCTAACCCCTTTACTTTCTCTTGCTTCTACTGCCTTGGTTTGGGACTTCATCAGTGGGATAGGGTCAACAGCAGAGTCTACGACCAGAAGTTTGTTCAAATAAAAAGGGAAAGAAAGACCAGACATCACAGCCAGATGAGTTAGTAAAGGTAAAGCAGTCAGAGTCTCTCAGCCAGAGCATGTAATAAGCCAAGTTCATAAAATTCAGTTGAAGAAATAGTTACCTAATCATTAGAATCACCTGGAGGACTTATCTAGTTTATTACAGATTTCTGGGTCCTATCACCACAGACACCAATTCAGTCAAGTCTGAAGCTCTTAAAACGTAGACATATTGAGTGGAAAATGGGCTAACCTGAAACAGTGAGTGGAGCCACACAGGGTTTCTTGGCTGGAACAGTTGGCCAAGGAGGAAAACTACCAGTGCTTTTGACTGCTCCTACCCTCTGATGAGAGTATGAGAGGCAGGCAGAGTCTTGCTCTTCTCTCCAGTGGGAAAACCACAGCCAGCAAGTCAACAAGCAACTTTCCAATGATCATGCACAGGGAGTGGGCTGGAGGCTAAATCAAGTCCAGAATGGCTGCCTCTTACTTTCCAGGTTCATTGACTGGACTTCTTCATCTAATATTGGCAAATTCAGAGTTTTTCAAAAACCATGCAATGTGACCCATAATTTACCAAATACATCCATGCTTTAGATCTTATATATAAACTGTGTTATAACAATTATTTAATCATTGGTCTGTATGTAAACCTTCACTAAGAAACTAAAACATTTAATAAGATCATTTGTCACTCATTTCCTTTTTTTGCTAGATAGGGCCCTATATTCTATTGAAAAATAAAAAAAACTGTAAAAACTCAGAGATGGAAGGGGGATATGGAGTAATACTCCCTCAACAGTGATGGCCACTGAAATCAGACCAATATGAATTTACTTCCTATCAACTTTAAAAATCCTTCTCAGCCCGATAAAATGTAAAGGAAAAATTAGGGAACCCAAAGGTGTAGAGGAGATGTTGCTGTTTCAAATTAGCAAAAGGAGTGAAAGTCCTAAAAGAGAGACTAGAACACCTTAATTCTCTCCTCCCCCTCCAACCTACAGCACCAGTCTAGGTGGGTTGAGACAGGAGCCTGTTTAATAACCAGATCCCAGCATGTGCTTGAGATCTTGAGATCCCAGCATGTGCTTGCAGCCCAAAATCCTCCCAAGAGAAGCTGATTCCCTGCTGATGGATGAAGAATGAGAAACACAGAGGCTTTCTGGTGAATTCTCTCATGCATCTGTTCCCAAGCCAACTGTTTGAAGATTTTTTTTTTTTTTTCCTTTTAAGGTCCAGTACATCTTCTCTGGGCTTCTGGCCTTCTATGGGGAGGAATACACCAGAGACAGTTGCAGTGACTGGGCACTAACTTTCCATTTTACCAAGTCCTTTGTTCCATTTTGGCCAAAGATCAGCTTCGGTCTAGGTTATTCTCAGCTGCACAACAGCTGTGCAATTCAAGAAAACCACACTGGGCTCAGAAGGCTGAGAGAGTTTATTAAATCAGGGAAAAACAAACAAAAAAAGCATGGAGGGTTTCCTTCTCTCCATCTCAAACTTCCCTAAATCATTTTCTCCAATATCGATGACGTGATGTATGGTGACAGGTTTTACACCTCTTTAGGATTTATTAATAATAAAAGTTTCATTTCTACTAGGAGGAAGAAGCCATAGAAATGAAAACTTTTTCACACTCTGTTTTAGAGATGGGGTAGGCATGGGATAAGAAGTTCTTATTTGTTCCAGAACACAGGCAAACTCTCAGCAGAGTTTGCATCTCTTTTTTCCCAAAAGTCAGGGACTAGATGAGCCTCTTCAGAGAAGCAAATTTTGGGATTGAAACAGAACTCTTCAAATTGCCAAGTCTTCATAGTATGCAGACTACATTAGCATCCTAATAAAAATACTTCTTCCTGGGTCCAAAATACATGAAAAAGTTCTAGAAAGGGCCTTTCTAATATATTTGGTTAATAAATCCATTAGGATAAATCTAAAATGGATTTGTGTTTTATTTACAATCAGTTACATAGAAAGTTGACAAATGAAGACTATATTTGCACCAGTTGCTATTAGCCTGAAATGAAATAAAATGTCTGATTTGTAAATCCACAAGAAATGTAGTCATTCCTTAAAAGGGATATACGCAGCTGAATTTTTTGACTTTGGTAATGCTGCAATGGTCATAGCCAGTATAGTAAACAAGATTTTTCACTCTTGAACTCCACCTGAAGTGAGAAGTACAGAGCAGACGTGGTTCACAGCCTTCGAGCTATGTTGTTGTCATCTCCGAGACCTTGGCCTACATTTTCACATTAGCATTGGCACGTTAAAATTGTTTCCTACTTGGCAATGTCAAACATGAACACTCGAGAATCACATGGAGTATGAGATGCAATATTTTCTCGGCAAAATTCTCCCTTCCAATAAACTCTTAAATGAGATCACTGGAAGCTTAGGGGTAAGGAGAAAGCCCGATTATTTTCTAGAAAATAAAAATGCCATCTTTGCAGTGTGAAGGTGCTGTCATTAGTAGGATGCAAGCTATGAGAAATTTAGCTAGGAGAGGGAATGGATTTGCTTCTTGGTCCAACGAAAGCAGGACTGGAGCTATGGTACTGCAGGATGGATAGCTGGAGGTAGGGAGCAGAAAGGTTTTGACTGGCTCTTATGAGATATAAGACTATCGCCTGGGACTAACCAAAACTCATGTGTTAATCAGTCTATGCATCTATTTTTTATTTTTAAAAAAGTAAACATCCATCTTGCTTTGAAGATCCATGACTATTTTATGAGAGAGATGGATATATGCTGAGCTGTGGCTCCCAGTTCATTTTAATTTAGTGCAATGAAAAACATATCTTTTTCTTGTTTTGACAAGTGAAATTTCTGGTGAATAGAGAAAAAACAGTAGTGAATATCTATGTTTTTAGCCTATCTTACGGGCTGGAGGCAGTTTCAAACTTACTCTAATGTATGCATCTCTCTTTCCAAGAGTTTTCTAAAAGAGAATGCTTAAGCAATCCTTAAGATTAAAAAAGCTTTCCTTAAGTTCCCCAGTCAGCATTTATCTTTTTATTGAATGTTACTTTCTTTAATTGCCCAAAAAGTATTACTTAATGAAATGATGTACAGTCAACAGAGATTGGATTCAATCGTATGATGATCGTGCCTTCTGCCATCAATGAGTCACACACTCTTTTTTTTTTTTTTTTTTTGAGACAGATTCTTACTCTTTTGCCCAGGCTAGAGTGAGTGCCGTGGCGTCAGCCTAGCTCAGCAGTGGTGCTCCCTGAGAGTCTCTATTGCTGCAGAAATGGGGAGTGCCCCGTGGGGTGAAAGCAGGTGAGGCAAAGAGGCTAATTGCCAGCAGGTGTTTGTGGCAGCAGAGAATCCGAGCACCTCACCCTCCGTCTTCCAACACTCCATCCCTCCCACACACACGCTCTCCCCAGCCAGGCAGAGTCTTGGTAGAATTTTGCTTACCCCGCAGTCCCACCCAGCGCACTAACTGGAATCTAGAGCCTGTTATATTGGGTCACAGTTAGGACAGGATCCCTCTTTAGCAGGACGCCCCGTCCCCACAACAGTGACGAGTTGCAGAGGGAAGACAAAAGGAGAGAAAGACAAAGCAAGGGGGCGCTGGAGGGCGGGCTGGCGCTGCAGACGCAATCACTCCGTGCGGGTCTCTTGAAGAGCCCTGTGAGTTGTCTCAAATCAGCCACTTGATCAGTAGACAGAAAGGACCCACATTTCTCGAAGCTTCTGTCTCCCCTTGGCAAAAGTTTACGCCATGGGGTTTCAACTTCCTGTCCCCTCCAGATCATTCTCGTGTGAGTGCTGACCCCCAGACATCTCACGTAACAGGAGTCAGAGGGACGCTGGGACCCACATCGGACAGGCCCGCAGCACCCTCGAGATGCGGTGCTGAGAGTTCAAGGCAGTTGCAGCCTACGGAGAACAGTTTGCCACAGCTCGAACCAGAGGTGAGACCAAGAGGATGTGAGGCAGTGCATGAGGGGCTGGGATAGACAGCCCACCCACCATCTCACCCCCTGCTCTCCTTCCTACCCCTTGGGGCAGGTCTTATAAGGCAAAGGGGGAGGAAGTTGAGAGGCAGGGGGCATGGGGTTCAGGAGGGCAGGTGGGCAGGGGTCCTGCTCTCCGCAAGAGAGAGCAGCAAGGCCTCTTTCGATTCTGATGTGGGAGTGAATAAAGACCCTTCTCATCACCCCCTGAAGTGCCAGTGTGGACAGTTAAAGGTTCAGAGGCTGCCAAACTCTCATCCCTGACCGTTGTAAGGAGATTAAGAAGCAATAGGATGGGAGGGGAACAGAAAGGAAAACGTGGGGCTCGATTCTCTTAATCATTTGCTCATCTAATTAAACACCTTTTTTTTAAAGCTACTAAATGACCAAATATTGTGCCAGGTCCTACAGATACGGGCCTGAACCAACAGAGTAGTTTCTGCCTCGTCGAGAGCTTAGAGTCTCTGGTTGACGAAGGATATTTGGCGGCCTGGGCTGAAAGCTGTGCTCCTGGAGCCGACCCCCTCCCATCAGAATTAAAAGTTCTCAGTTTCAGGATCTGGCACCTTCAGGAACTATATTTATGACTTTTATAATGAGAATGAACTTTCCCTCCTTTCCTCAACAACAACATACAACTTCCAACTTCGGAAAATTCAAATCAAATTTATTATATAGTAAAGTGGGATATCACATATGTAAGAAAAATACATGTTACAGACAGTGCTCCCAAGGAATTTATAGCACCAGGGCCTTAGGGGCCTCTAATAGGGTTATTGGAGCCATATCAGCTGGCTAACAGTGCAAGATCAAAAACAGAGGATTTTAGCAAACGGAAACAAGTGTAGCCATCAACTCAGGAAGTATGGGACGGCTTGGTCCAAAATAACTATAAATGCTACAGGGTGGCTTATCTACAGGTTTCATTCACGTTAGGCTTTTCAAGTACCAATTTCAATATGCTCTCCCTTCATTCCCAAAAGCCATTAAAATGCACAAGAAGTCGGAAAATGTTGAGTTCCAAACTGCATCTTCTAGGCTGCTTCTCATTTTCAGAAACAGTGCATAACATTTTTTGGTTTTGGTTTATAAAATATCCTATTTGGAGATTAAATAACTTGAAGTTCCCCTATAAGCTTAACTCACTGAAGGTCACGGGACTAGGCAGGTTCTAGAACTGTGCTGTTCCTATGGCTATTGAAATAAAATACACACTGGCTTTCAAAGACTTAGAATAAGAACTATATAAAAATTTCATCAATAGTAATTTATATGGATTATATTATTGAAATCACGATGCTTTAGATATACTGAGTTAAATTAAAATTTATTATTAATTTAATTTCATTTATCTCTTTTTACTTTTTAAAAATATGGCTAATTAAATATTTTCAATTTATATACTCTCACTGTATTTCTGTTGGATAGCATTGTTTTAGAAATGCAAAGTAATCCAATCTGGTATTAAATAAATATAATTTGAAAGTACCACTCACATATTGGGATGACAGTCAATTTAGGCCCCTGAAACCATGTTTTATTAAGCAGAGCTTTGGTAGCTGGGAAGCAGCTTAGGTTTAAGAATTCCATGTTCCCATGCTATGCGGAATGGTGGCATGTTCCAAATGGAAGACTGCTCGACTAGGATTTAGTAAGCCTTCCCTCTCATCCTAACACTGTCCCTGACAAATTATGCCCCTTATAAAGTTATTCAATACTTCTGGTCTGGTGTACCTATCTAGAAGGTAAGGAATCTGTACTATACTTTCTCTAAGTCCCTTTCACCGCCCATATTCTACAATCCCTGTGTGTTCATACAACACAAGGGCATGGCGGGGATATTAATCAATTATAGTTACTGACCAAACAAGAAATCTTAAAACACATTTGAAGAAAGGCAACTTCATCCTGTTTTTGAATGTGTTAGAGATAAAGGAATTTGCTCAAACTATCAGCTACCAGATCCCTGACGCTTTGGCTTGAAAGATGTGCTACATCTGGGATTTGCTAACTTAAGTCAGCAAAGACTTTCTATTTCCTTGAAACGACTTCCTGAAGTCATTTTTCACAAGGTTTCAACTCTCTAAGATGTTCTGCCATAAATGCCTTTGCTGTCAGCAGGCGTGGAGCCTGCCAAAGTTGGCCTTCCTGGGACATTCCACCGGTTCTCCCCTGCTCCCGTGAAGTTGAGCACCGTGTATGTTGCCTCCTTTAGGAAAGTACAAGCCATTCTCTCTCCTCCTTTGTTCACACACACTGAGTAGGAACAAAGTGCTCCAGTGGCCTTGAGCAACGCTTTGCAGAGTGAGGCACACCCTCCACATACTGTCATTGAGACTGGGGACACAGGAAGTCACTAAACCAATAACCCTGCTGATTATTGAAAAATCAATATGCACCAAATAGAAAACAGAGCTGCTATGATGAACAACAGAAGGGGAAGGGGGTGCAGAATAATGACAAAGTGCTTGGAGATGTCACGATCACAGAGGATATGAAAACCGGATCTTCATTAGGTGCCCCTAGCCATATTTTTGGTTTGACTGTTCACTCCTTCATACATATCTTTTCATATACTGCATTTGTTATGGCGTCATTATAAGTTGAAGCCCCCATTTATTTTTAATACAAATTTTTTTTGTCAAATCAGAGTGAGATACAATCGGCTGGTCTGAAAGACAAGAAAAGCCCAAACACACAATATAGATGGAATGTTTGGAAGAAAGGTGGGAAAATGAAATTTTACATGGTTGCAGAAGAAATGGAGCCAAACACCCAAGCTGGATCATAGACTGGTAAGATTGGCAAGTAGATTTCCTAGGGAATGAATACCAAGGATAGCTCTGTCTCAGTACTGAGGACTTTGGTAAACAAGAACAAATGTGCTGAATTCCAGTACTCTGCATCCTCCTGGGTCCTCAGTGGAAGGCATTTACTTTTCTCTTATTTTGTAATAGTAAATAGGGAAATGTGAGGCTGAGGCTGTTTCTCTCTGTATTCCCAGTGATGATTGCAATATCTGGTCATGGACATATACATGGCCATAATGTTAAATGAATGAGTGAATGAATGAATGAATTGATTATAAAAGTAAGACTTCTAAAGCCAGACACTGTGGCTCATTCTTGTAATCCCAGCACTTTGGGAGGCTGATGCATTAGGATCACTTGAGGCCAGGAGTTCAAGACCAGCCTGGGCAACACAAAAAGACTCCATCTCTGCAAAAAATAAAAATAAAATTAGTTGGGCATGATGACATGCCCCTGTGGTCCTAGCTACTCAAGAGGCTGAGGCAGGTGTATCACTTGAGCTGAGGAGTTAGAGATTAAAATGAGCTATGATTGTGCTATTGCACTGCAGCCTTTGTGACAGAGTGAGACCATCTCTTTAAAAAAAATAAAAAAAGACTTCTGGAATTATTCTTTACACTCTGCCAAGTTATTTCACCTCACATTTTTATTTCTGACCTCCTGATGTAAGCAGACATCAACTTGGGATGAAATAATACTAATACTGAGCTTCATATGCAGAGAGTGTTCACGTCTCCATCATCCTTAGCATGAATCGTTTATGTGTCCTTCACACCTCTTCAGCAGTTCTGTTTTCCTTTGAGGCCAATGGCTTGTACGTGGAACATGGCTGCTTCATGTCAACTACAGCCTCAGTGTCACTGTGCTGACGCTAACTGAACTAACCCCTAGACATCTAATCACTCACAATATCTTGTGATTTAACCATGCAAGTGTCTCAGCTATGTAACGCCTTGTTTTTCCCTCCACTATCACTGTTATCAACAACCGCCAGACAAAATTATACACTCTTATCTTTTAGACAGCCAATAGTTGTATCTCTCTGGCACTTGAATTTGTGTGATGGCTAGTGGTCAACAAGTCCATTTTACATACAAAAGTATAAGTTTTTTGTGGGAAGGAATAACTTCTCCTTCAACTTTGCCTTTGCCCCAGCAGCAAATCACAGCACCCTTTCCAAATAAATCCTCAATAAACACCCACTGATTTCAAGAGTTGCTGAACTTGCACACGCTCCCTTTAACATGGGATTTCAGTGCTGATTCTGTCTTGCCTTCCTAAGTCTGTTCCTCTGTGCTCTACAGGTCTGCATAGCTATGTTTCTGAGAAGGTGCCATCTGCTACTGTGAATTTCAGTCTCTTTCAGCAAATAGGGAAAGTAAATAGGAAAAGCAGGAACAAAATTTCTCCAACTGAAAAACTGACACAGCATAAATATGCACTGAAGAAATATTTTCCATTGAGGTGCCCACTCATAAGTGGAATAATTCCAGGTACTCCTTGTTTCACCCTGCTGTCTTCCTTCTAAAAGAAATCCATGTGAAAATACAGGTTTTCAACTGATCTCTAGTTTCCTGGAGTCATTCTACATTCTTTGATCATTCAGCTGAGTGATATGGAGGAAATTTAGTTTGAGTCTTAGCCGTTCATTCCATGGGTCCATGGAGAAACCACTAAAGTTCCCATGCATAAATTTATTACATTATTAGGTAGTCTACAGACTGCTTAAGGAATATCAAGGATGCTTATACACATATAAAGTGTCTAGAAAGTACATTTTGAGAATAATGCCATGTTCTGAAAGTGAATCTCTTCTCAATTAATTTTTCTCAGCCATAGCTACTGGTGTCTTCAAGTCAGTATTAGGTCAATGTCAAATACTGGATCTAAGATGAAAAACTTACTAAGACTACTCTTCTCTCCATGAATACATATTTATGAATTCTCTATGGTGTCTAAGGGCTTGTTCTCTGGAATCAAGCCGAATGAATTCAAATGCTTTTTCAACAAATTAATATTAGTGAGTCTTTGGGAAAGGTACTTAAGTTCTTAAAGCTTTAGCATCCTGATCTATGATATGTTGATAATAATAGTCCTCACCTTGGTGAATTTTTTTGAAAGTTACATTGGACAATTGCATATTAAGGACATAGCACATATTCAGTATGATTAAGTCTGTACTTTTTAACCATTATTCTTATTAATAAAAACACTCACAATTCTAAATATCTACATATGATTTTTATTCTTAGTAAAGTCTCATAAATAATGACTTTCTTATTCTAGTATCTTGTAACTTGGAGCCACACCACTGTTTCTCAGATTTGCAATATCCTCAGATGCCACTGGAAAGCACTTTCTATGTTTATCATTTATCTTTGCAATTTGGAGCTATTGTTGGGTCTCCCAGGTCTGTACTATACCCAACTATGTGTGAAGAATCCCAGACTGAAGAAATATTCCCTGACCTATTGGAAGGTATGGTTCATTCACACTTGGCCAGCAAATGGTAGAACTATTTGAGCCACTACGACTGCTGTATTTCAGCCTCATTTCATGTAATCTTCCTCATCCAGAAATGACAGGCAACTTCAAGCACAGGTGCAGAAAATCATGTCAGTCTCAACAACCTAAACTGACATGTTTGCATCTGCTTTCTTCCAGAGGAATCTTCTAGAGAGTGGGGGCAGATTTCACTTGGGAACCTTTTGAAGATTATCTCAGGCTCATTCTCATTTTAAATACCTTGTTATCACCACAGAGAATCTTGCAGTGTGAATGATTTCCAACTGCCTTTGTCGAAAATGACACAGTCTGTCCTGAGAGCTGTTCATGGAATTACTGTATCTTGTTAGTGGGGGCTGAGCTCACTTGATACTTAGAAACAACAAAGGCTGAAAGGTCCCAGATTTAGAAAATCGGTTCCTTTGAAGGTAGGTAAGAGATTTTTCTCACTTTTCTTTATTGTTCTTTTGGTTTCTCTCTCTCTCTCTTTTTTGCTTTTCCCAATTTCTTTTTTAAACAATCAAGAACACAAGTAATTGTCACCTTGGTATTTCAATTCAGAGATCTAGAAGGCTCTTTATTCTGGGAAACACGTAGGCTGAGCATTCCTGAAATGGAATCAACAAAACCTGTGCACTCCCAGGTGTGAAGAGGTAATTGCAGGTGCAAATCGGCAATGGCACGAACAACAGGCAACTCAACGTAATATGCAAGCTGCAGGCAGACGCCTTGGTGCCGCTCCTTGGAACTCGTCTTTTTACTTGAATTCATTTGCATTTCTTCAGCATAAGATGTACATAACGAAACACTCTTTATATATTCCATCAGGCTCATCAGTCCATGACAAGAATTTTGCCTTCAGCTCATCCAAGTAACTAGAAGGGGGGAGAGGGGGTCGCACGCATGCGTGTGAGTATTGGCCGGCAGAGATAGGAGGTTGGACATATGGTATCGATGCTCTGGCTTGGGTCTTTTTACATAAGAACTGCTTGTTTGAAAACTCTGTCAAAATGCAGGAGTCTGAATGATTTCCAGAACTCTGGGGCCACACAAGGATTTAAAAAGTGGAAGTCAAGAGGGTGTAGGAGAGCTTCCGGTGGAAGTTGCAGCCAGCTCCACCTCCATCCCTCCCTGAGCTGATGAGTGTGGTGCTGCTTCCTCACCAATTCTCTCTTGCTTTTCTCCCACACACCAAGTTTCCTTTTCTTGCTTTTCTTTCTCCCTTTCCTTTTTTTTCTTTAAATGAGAAGGGGTTAGCCCAATTGGTAAAGACAGAGAGGACAGAAAGGAATTGAGAAAGAAGGAGGAAATTCTCCAATATCCATTTTGTCTCCAGCTCCAAGTCTGAGCAAAGAAAAATACTTTCTATGATGTTAAGGATAAAAACAACAGGATTCTGTTATTTCAACTGCATCTCAGGAGAGTCTACCACAACTCCATGTGCACGAGGAGGCTTGCCTCCTCCAGGACGCAGCCTGCTAGGGGTTGGCAATGCCAGAAGGAGCTTAGAAGCTTTTCCTCACCACAAGTGGGAAGTACATCTGGCCTCCAATAGGTAGCAGAAAAGAATTGCATCGTAACCCCATGCAAAGATATTGTAAGAGGGTGTATTCATTTCCTATTGCTGCTATAACAAATTACCACAAATGTAGTGACTTAAAAATGACTTAAAACAATACAGGTTTATTATCTTTCAGTTATAGAAATCAGAAGTGCAAAATGAGACTAACTGGATTGAAATCAAGGTATCAGCTAGGTTGCAATCCTTCGGGGGACTCCAGGGAGGAATCTGTGTCCTTGCCTTTTCCAGCTTCTGGAGGCCACCGACATGCCATGGCTCATGGCCGCATCCTTCATCTTCAAAGCACACATCATCTTCACATCTCTCTCTGACCCTCACTCCTCTTTTGCCTCCCTCTCCCACTTTAAAAGACACATGTGACTGTCTTGGGCCCACCCAGATAATCAAGGCTAGTCTCTCTATTTTAAGGTCAGCTGACAAGCAAACTTAATTCCATCTACAAATTTAATTCCTCTTTTCCATGTAACATAACATATCCACGGGTTCTTAGGATTGGGACATGAACATCTTGGGATGGGGACTTTATTCTACCTACCACAGGAGAAAATAGAATAACTCAGAATTACAAACTCACAGGTCGGGCACGGTGGCTGACACCTGTAATCCTAGCACTCTGGGAGGCCAAGGCAGGAGGATCATTTGAGCTCAGGAGTTAGAGACCAGCCTGAGCAAGAGCAAGATCCTGTCTCTACTAAAAATAGAAAAATTAACCAGGCATCATGGCATGAGCCTGTGGTCCCAGCTACTTGGGAGGCTGAGGCAAGAGGATTGCTTGAGCCCAGGAGTTTGAGGTTGCAGCGAGCTATGATGAGGCTACTGTACTCTAGCCCAGGCAACAGAATGAGGCTGTCTCAAAAAAAAAAAAAAATGATGAACCTACAGAAAATGGAGAAGTGACAAAAAATATAGTCATGAAGCAGAGAAAAAACACAACCTAATATGTCAATATAAGCTAAATGGCATTAATAAAATAATAGAAGCAATGAAAGAAAAACATAAATCAGAATTAGAAAAATCTCAGAACTGAGATAGCTAAGCAACAGTGAGCCATTTTTAAAATGCTGACAGAGATCAGGAACAAATTAGAAAGAAAATGAAAAGCAAAGAAATTAAAAGGAAGTTTTGAAAATGAAAGGAGTCTCCAGCCAGTGTTTCTGGAAAGAGGAGGATGGCTCTGTCAGGTGACGCCAAGACCTGAACTCACAGGAAGCTGAAAGCCACCACATGCATCCCACCTCCCATGGGTGCACCTTTCCACCTGCCCCTTCATGACAAATTTTCTCCTTCAAGGTTTCATCACAGCCTGTTTGTGGGGATGTAAGAACCGGGGGGAGGCAGAAGAGAAGGGTAAGAAGATGGTGTTCATTGTTCTCCTGGGGTAGCACCTGCCCTGTGCTGCCAGGGATGTCTGTTTATTGGTCCCTCACTCATGCACCTGTATCTCTTTTTGCTTTGCTTTCCACATCTGTCATAGTGTCCTACTCATTTTGCTGTGATACATTTGAGTACAGAGGTATTTTCTGCCAAGTGATAAGAAAGACCATGCCTCGATCATCAGCGTGACTTCAGGAGCTGGTTGAATGCTCTGCACATGTTACGTTGCATGCAATGCACACACAACTGCAACACGCTTCCATTAAACAAATATTGAATGAAAGGACATTATCAGCAGGTAAATTAGACCAGAAATCCAGCACCTTCGCTGTAAACTGCATTTTAGATAGCTTGAGATCTGGTCTCTGAGAATGGCAGTGACCACCCTGGTGCTGATGTTTCCTGGGATGCTCTATTGCATTCAACATTAAAGGCACATGCTCAGGGAGTACAGGAATCAAAAGAACTCAGTGGGCTATACCTGGCCATCAAGGCCAAGTCAAGAGATAGATTGAGTCTATAAGCCATGCACTTTCTCCCCCTAGTCCAAGGCTGCTTCCTGGTTTCCCAGTGTACCACCAGCAACCAGCATGAGCAGGACTCTACTCTAAAGTGGCCTCAGGCTCAGGTTCCTGGCTCCCCTCTCCCTGTGCCTGGTCAGTAGATACCTGCATTTAGTCTAAAAGAGGTTAATAATGAAGCAGATGGGGAAAGCACCTCCCAGGCTGCCCAGATTTCAACCATATACTAAGATTTAGACTAAGGCACTAAATTTTTATGCTAAGCAGAGTGTGAAAGCTCATCTATCATGAAAGCACTCACTGAGCACCCACTGTGTGCAAAGCCCTGTTCTAGGGCAGAAGAACAAGCAGAAATAAATCCTTAAGTAGCAAGGTAAGAGTGAGGTGAGGAGGGCAAGATAAGGCAGACATTTTGACTTGGTATTGTACAGACCAGATAAACATTTCTGGAAAAATAAATTGGCAAGTACATTAGGAAATTTTTAAAGTTCTAAATTTTGGATGTGATGACTTCAATTTTAGCAATATATCCTACAGAAATAAATCAACTAGGGATAAAGGTTTATAAATAAAAATGCTCATTGCAGCATCATTTAGAATATTGAAAAATAGAGATAACAAAATCTAGTAATGTATTAATAATAGGCAAAATGTGAGAAATCAATACATGGAATATTTTGTAGTCTTTAAATTGTATTTTTGAAAAACAGTAATGCTTGGTGAGATGAATCAAATGAACAAAGCAAAACTCAAACTTTTAAACACATTACACGTTTTGGTTTTAACCATGTTATTTGCAGAAAAAGCTGTAATAGCTCAAAATTATAATACTTATTTTCTCAAAATAGTGGGATTATGAGTGATCTTTTTCTTTCTTTTCCTTCTTTCTTTCTTTCTTTCTTTCTTTTTTTCTTTCTTTCTTTCTTTCCTTTGTGTGCATTTTCTAGATTTTCCACAATGCGCATGATTCGATCTTATAACCAGGAAGAAAAATGAAGCAAGAATTTCCACGTTAAGCTGATGACCGAAGCTGCATCACATTCTTTCACGCCTTTAATGTCTAATCAAATACACAAAAATATTTTTAAAACCAAAAAACTCTATCAACTGCATTCAAGCAAGGACTAGCCTTATCTCTTGAACTTCAAAACTGATGACAAAGAAACAGTCTATTCGAGAGTAGAGGTGCAAGAAGTTTGGGTCCTGATGTCAGCCCCAACTCTCCAGCCCCCAAAGTCATATTATTTGAGGTTGAAAACCCTGAAAATCCTTGCTAATAGTCCCTCTGATTTAAAAAAAATCATAGAAAAGGACATTGAATTATAGCCTGTTCTTTCTCCATGTCTGACTGGTGGGCGGGAGAGGAAAGATCTAAAGAATTAAAGAAAAGGAAAAGAGTGGGGCTATTTCTTGCTGTGGGAAGTGAAATCCCCTGGGACTCCTGTTGAATTTAGAAGGAAATTAAAACTTGAGACTACTCCCCTGCGTAAGTGCAATAAACAACAAATTTAGGTAGAATAAACTTTTATATGATACTTCAAAGACTATCTCAGAGAAGAAAGCAAATTCAGATATTGTAAAAAAAAAAAATTGCCTGTCTCTATACTGCCATTTGCCCAAGCTGCATCTACATGAAAACAGTAAGACACACCCAATCCTCAACCTGTGCCTTGGCAGGAAGAAGGAGCTATCAGAGAGAGCAGGAACAGAGTTAAGAAATCACTCACGCAATATCAAAGTAAATAAAAGCTCAGGAGAGAGCTGCCTAAGATGAGCAATATAGAGGAAAACAGAATAAGCAATAATCTCCAGCATATCTGCAACATAAAAGTTATAAAAAGGGTACAGGATGTAAAATATGCATAAAGATCACCATCTAGAAGAAAAGGAAAAATTTTTAAAATAAGGAATATATTCATAATTGCTTAATAGCAACTAAGACAATTTAATAGCAACACGAATTCAACAAAACAGGATTTTGAAAATCAGATGTTAAACAGAAGAATGAGGTGGAAAGAGAGGCTATAGAGCTAAGGAAATAAATTGAGTATAAAAAGAACACCATAACGTATAAGAAATAAAAACAGCAAGAAATTGAATGTCACTGAAAAATCTATCAATGACATAAAAGAAAGGACTTGAGATCATCAAGTGAATGCAGATCAAGAAAAAAAATGGTAAGATTAAAATTACAAACGAACATATGTAAAAATAATTAGTATTTCTAAAGCATAAAAGACAACAATTGTAAGAGAAGATACATTCACAGATACATTGTAGGAAAATTACCGCAACAAAAAGCATACATCGTGTTACTAGAAAGTCTAATAACGTCCAGCACTAAGATATATCCTATTTAAGCTATTGAAAATCAAGAGTAAAGAATGATTTCCTTAAGCATTCAGGAAATAAAAGCAAATAACTTACAAGGGAAAAGCATCAGATTGACCTGTAACTTCTGCAACTAATGCTGGAAGACAATGGCATAAAGCTCTTAAGCCGAGACTGAATAGCCTATAGGTCATTCAGTTTAACTAGAATCCAGAAAAGCTTTCAAAAATAAAATAAATCACAAGACCTTCCCAAAAATAGATTTTCACTTCAGTACATTTATGTTATAAAATTAAATTAAAATTAATTTTAATGTGTTTAATTGAATAACGTCTCTATCATGATTCTATTTTTAAATATTTTATCTATTTTCTATCCATATATATTCAGTTCATTGTACCAATGAATATATATGTATCAATGTTATTAAAAAGACTGAAATCAGGTTCACTGATAAGTACACAGCTGGCGGGATGGAGAAGAGGGAGAGGCTAGGCTAGGTGGCTCGTGCCTGTAATTCCAGCACTTTGAAAGCTGAGGTGGGAGGATTGTTTGAGGCCAGAAGTTGGATACCAGCCTGGGCAACATAGTGAGACTTCATCTCTACATTTAAAAAAATAATATTAATAAATAAATAAATAAAAAGAAGAGGAAAAGAGAGAGAGAAAACACAAATTACCAATATCAGAAATGAAAGAGGGAACATCACTACAGATTCTACAAATATTAAAGAACTAATAAGAGAATATTATAAACATCTATGTGAAAATAAGTTAAACAACTTACATGAAATAAGCAAAATTTTTTAAAAACACAAACTACCAAATCCTATACAAAAAGAAATTAAAAAATTAAATAGCCCAATGTGTATTAAGTTAATTGAAGTCATGATTTTAAAAATCCTTGCTAAGACAACTCCAGGACCAGATAGCTTCTCTGGTGAAACCAATCTAATAATTGAAGGAAGTAAATATCCCAATCCTATGTAATTTTTTTTTCAGAAAATAGAGAAGGAACACTTCCCATCTCATTTTATAAAATTAACACTACGCTGATACAAAAACCAGATAAGATATTATAAGAAAACTTCACAACAATACCCCTTACAAACATACATATATAAATCCTTAATAAAATATTAGCAATTTTAAATCCAGTATTATATATAAAAAGACAATACATTATGATATTGATCCCAAGAATGCCAAAGTGGTTTTAACCTTCAAAAAATCAATGTAGTTCACTATGTGAACAGATTAGAGGAAAAAAACAATATGCTAATCTCAACAGATTCAGAAAAAGCATGTGACAAAATTTAACATTCATGATAAAAATGCTCAGCAAACTTGGAATAAAAGGGAAATTTGCTAAATTTCATAAAGAACATTTCTAAGAAACCTAGAGTTAACAACACACTTATGACGATAGACTAAATGTTTCTGCCTTAAGATTGAGAACAAGGCAAAGAAGATTACATTGACTACTTTTATAATCATTGTTTTAGAAATCCTAGTTGGTTCAGTAGGCAAGAAAAAGACATAAAAAACATAAAGATTGAAGAAGAACAAGTAAAATTGTCTCTATTTGCTGAAGATAATAAGGTATATATAGAAATCTCTATAAATCTATAAAAAAGATACTAGTACTAATAAGTGAATTTGACATGTTTGCAGGATGTAAAACTAACATACATAAATTAAGTATATTTCTATATAATATTAACAACAAATAATTGGGAAATAAAATTTTTAAAAGTTACCATTTATAATACATTGAGAAAACAAAAGGTTAGGGTTATATTTAGCAAATATGTCCAAAACTATACTGAAAATTATAGAACATGGCAGTGAAAAATTTTTTAAAGACCTGAATTAATAGAGAGGTTTACCATGTTCATGGATCAGAAGACTATATTTTTTAAAACTTTTTAATTTTAAAATAATTTTAAATTTTCAGAAAAGTGGCAAAGTTACACAGAGAATTCACAAATACACTTCACCTGGCTGCCCCTAACATTAACACACTATATGGCCATGGTGTATTTATCAAAACTAAATGAATTATCATTAACTAAATTATAGCCTGCATTTTGGATTTCATCAATTTTTCCACTAATGTCCTTCTGTTTCAGAATCCAATCAAGGATACTGCATGTATTTAGTAGTCGTGTCTCCTTTGTCTTCTCCAATCTATAAGAGTTTCTCGGTATTTTCTTGTTTTTCATGACCTTTTAAAAATTACTCTTCAGCTATTTTGAAGAGTTTCCCTTAATTTGAGTTGTCTCATGTTTTCTCTTGACTGGACTGGGTTATTGATTTGATGGAAGAATGTCACTAAGATGATGTGCCCTTTTTATCACATCATAACAGTGGTACAATATGACTTATTACTGGTGATATTAACCTAAATTACATGGTTAAGGTAATGTTTGGAACAACTGGATTTTCATATACATATTTATATAAGAACCTTAATCATTACCTCACATTATACACAAAAATTAACTCAAAATGTATCATAAACCTAAATGTAAAAACTAAAACTATAAAACTTTTATTAATAGATGAATAGGTTGGAGAAAATCCTTCCAAACTTAGGTAGGTAAAAATGTCTTAAATAGGGCATACATACACAGAGAGGGAAGGGGGGAATCATCCATAGAAGAAAAAATTGATAAATCAGACTTTATCAAAAGTAAAAACTTCTATTCTTCATAAGTCGCCATTAAGAAAATAAAAAAGCAAGCCAAACATAGAGAAAATATTTGCCATACATATATCTAACAAAGGATTTGTATCCAGAATATAGGGAAAAAAACCCTCTAATCATTCAATAATAAGATAGAATAAACAATTTTAGAACAGACAAAATATTTCTACAATCACTTCCCCAAAAAAATATTCAAATGGCCAATAAGTACAAAACAGATGCTCAGGTTGGTCACCACAAATTAAAACCACAATGAGCTACTACTACATACCCACTGGAAGAGCTAAAATTAAAAAGGCTGATAATACCATGCATTGACAAGGATATGAATCACTAGGAGCCCTCATGCATTTCTGGTGGAAAGGTAAAACAGTTCAGTAGTTTCTTATAAAGTCAAACACATGCTTATTTTACAACCCATCAATTCACACCTAGGCATTTACCCAGGAGAAATAAAAACATATATCACATAAAGACCTGCTCAGAAATATTTATAGCAGTATTATTCATAATTACCCCAATCTAGAAACAATCTCAATCCATCAAAAGGTGGATAGACACAAAATACTGAGATATATCTACATGACAGAATCCCATTCAAGAAGCAATACGAACCAACTCAAAAATCTTTTACTGACTGAAAGAAGTCAGACAAAAAGAGTGCACACCATATGATTCCACTAATGCAAAATTTTAAAAATGGCAAATCTAATCTGTACTAACAGAAAGCAGAGCAGGGGACCCCTGGGGCCTGGTTTTGAGACTGGTGTTGACTACAAGGGGTATAAAAGACATTTTATGGTTATGGAAATGCGATATATCTAGATCACGATGGAGGTTACATGGGTTTACACACTTGTCAAAATCTACCATATTCGTACTTAAAATGGCTGCAAATAAAGTTGAGTTTTAGAAAAAGCTATTTGTTTCATGATATATGTTTATGAAACAGAATTAGGTTTGTTCCAGCAATACATCTCACCTAATATTGTTGGAAAGCAGCCATGTAAGCTAAGGCCTTACATGACTTGTGCATTTTGGGGGAGTGTCAGGGCCCTCCCATCACTTAGAGTATGGCACATCTCTGGCACATTTGCTCCATCGTGTCTAAGCCTTACTTTATGACTGAGTTTGCTGATCCATTTGTTCTCAGAATAGTCAGCTCTGCCAGACCTACCCCTGGAATGACTGAACACACCCTACACTCAGAAATTGACCCTGCAGTTGAGAAATGTGTTTCAAGGTGGTTTGGGGTGGAACCACAAAATAGAAACAATCCCCTTCCCCCCCTTTTTTTTTCCATTGTACTTTCTACCATTGAAGTTTTATTTATGCCAGATGAAATCGGGGGCTAATGCTTTTGTTTAATCTTCTTGGAAGATTAAATCTGAAAAGCCAGAGTGATACTATGAAAAGTAAAAGAAAAGAAATCTTCTCAACTTACAAATAAACTATAGTATAACCACCTAGTGGAATTTTCTGCACTACTATTATGAATAAGGAAGATCCCTAAGAACTGATTTGGAACTATCTCCAGGATATATTGTTAGGTGGAAAAAATAAGGTGCAAACAACTGTGTGTACGCTAATTTTTGTATAAGAAAGGGGGAGAAATTATATATGTATATATTAAGCTTTACCAAAAGAAATGCGGGAAAAATGAAGCACAAATTAGTGAAAATCGTTAATAAGAGAGTGTTTGACAATGGGGTAGAAATTATGGGTATATAAGTGAGACTTCTGAGTATACCTTTTAATATATAGTTTATGGTTTGACTCTTGAACCATTTACATATTTAATAGATTCAAAAACAAAATTAAATTTAAAAGGATGTGAAAAGCAATCCTTACGATTGCATACAAACAGAAACAAATTAATTATGCATCAACTTGATAACACAAGCCCACAGAAAAAGATAAATCGATTCCAGTACTTTTGAACACAATAAATGTTGTGTTTATAAATCTTGATCATAAATCTTGGAGGAATGTGTGCTAATGACAAAAAGACTTTCAAAGGGACATAAAAATCTTGAGCCTTATTTGGTAGTATGGTTATCAGTAATGGTATCAAGGGAGGATTCCAAAACTATGTTTTGTGTATTGTGGGATAGAGTAAACAAGCAGGTATCTTGATCTATTTGGAAACCACAGTTTTCCCTGTGGGAGAAGGGAGATGCAACATGAAATGGACAAAAGTAATTATTTAAAACCCTGTGGTATTTCAGTTGTATTAGAGGTGATTTAAACACACACACACACACACACACACACACACACAGGTTCTGCCTACCAAAATCCCTGGAAGCAGTGGTACTTCAGTAGCAGTGAGGACACCTGAAAACCAAATCTTGGTTTCTAATTACCATTCTCTAAAAAAGAATGAAGTATCAGTGCAAAAATGACTGAAAACAAGTCTGAAGTAGGAAAAGTGCAAGGTCAGTCTAGAAACCTTATGTTATAAATCAAGAAATATCTCAAAATCTGATAGACATGTCAAAAAGGGCCAGGATCCAACTTGAAGACGCTCTCATTGTCCAAATGTGGAACAATCTGAGCATCAAAGAAGGAATTGTAGTAAGGACATATAATAGTATGAATTAGGAAAGAATTTATGGGTTTATATATTACATTATTTATATTGGTGCTATAAATGGCAATTGAAATACCAGCTAGAGATGTAATGCCATTAGTGGAATAATTAGTGCTGTCAAGGATCAGCAGTGGATGCTGCAAGCATGAGATGAAAAGTTGTGGTAGAATGGGCCATACAAATAATTTCAAAATATCACCCCAGACTTGAACTATTAATATTAAGAGAAAGAAATACCTTCACAATGGAGATATCAGGCCAGGAGCAGTGGCTCATGCCTACAATGCTAGCACTCTGGGAGGTCAAGGTGGGAGGATCACTTGAGGTCAGGAGTTGGGAACCAGCCTGAGCAAAAGAGAGAGTCTGTCTCTACTAAAAATAGAAAAAATTAGCCAGGTGTGTTGGCCTGTGCCTGTAGGATCAGCTACTAGAAAGGCTGAGGCAGGAGGATCACTTGAGCTCAGGAGTTTGAGGTTGCTGTGAGCTAGGCTGATGCCACTGCATTGTAGCTTGCGCTACAGAGGGAAAGAGACTCTGCTTCAAAAAAACAAAACAAAACAAAACAAGCAAAAAAACCAATGGAGAAATCAGATAAATACCACCATAATCAAGTATCTAAATTTACCACCACCACTGATAATGGGACACACTGGGACTGTGTGCCTCATTAACAAAGGCAATAGGAATTATACAACAATACTCATGTAGCTCTGTCCAAAATGTCTGACCTACATCTAATCATAAAGTTTAGGGGACATTCTACCAAAAAAAAAAAAAAATTAGCCTGAAATCTTCAATTGTATTAATTTCATGAAGATTAAAGTACTTTAAAGAAGCACAACAACTAAATGCAATACATGATTCTAGACTGGATCAAAAATTAAGAAAATTATTTTTAAAAAATGGATATTTCACTGTGGATTATATTAAATAGTATTATTATATCAATATTCAAATTCTTGATTGGATAATGATATTTTTGTTTTATAAGAAAATACTGAAGCATTATAGGTGAAGAATCAGGATTTGAGGGAAAATTCCTTGGTGTAGGTATGACTCTTGGATTAGTAAGTCAGATGAAAGAAGCTATCCAGGAAAATGTATGAAGTGTGTGTCATGAATGCTACGCCATAGAGTATCTAATTCTCTGGAGAGATACCAAGGAAATAAAGAAGGCTTCTGCTCTTGATAAAGTAACCAAAAGTGAGGTGACAAGCCAAATCGTAATGTGTAAGAACACAAGAGGAAACACAAACATCATCAATGAACATTTACTACACGCTTCTTGCACCCATTACCGTGCTAATTCTTAAAAGCATAAAACATGGATAGTGTCCCTGTAGAGTTTAAAGCCCAGTTGGCAAGACATAACTTGTACACATGAAACAATTTAAAAGCAATGCAAGACACCGTGTTCTCAAATGCCAAATTCTGTGGTTTGAACTAAAAATGTAATAGGAATTCTTGGAAGGAAGAGATCAATGTCAGATGAAGTTGCTGGCAATTGGGGCTTGTGACACATTAAAGAAAGCTCAGAACTTGGTCTTATTGAAAGAGCTACCCACATGTGTGCTGAGGAAATTCACTAATGGAGAGTGTATGGTTAAAGCCAGGATTCATTAATCAGAATGGCTTTTATGAGAGGAGAATTTTGAGCAAAATTTGAAGGAGAAATGGAAATTATAGGAATCATTAAATACATATATTAGAGAGGAAGCAACCTCAGACAGAGATCATCTTTCCAGTTCTATACTTTTGTGAGTTAAAAAAAAAAAAAAAAGCCACAGGTCCAGAAAAAAGCTGCAGTTTGTCAGAGAGAAAGAGGAGATTTTGGTAAATGGCAGGAAACTGGATGGCAATCCAAAAACCTGTTGGACTTTGGCGAATCATTCAGCATTTCTAAACCTTTGGTATGTGGCAGACGGAATATATTCCATCAGGATAAGGTGTCTAATCCCTTTTCTTTGAATCTGCTCTCCCTTAATGATTTGCTTGAACAATCACATGCAGTGGAAATGACATCGTGGGACTTCTGAGGCTGGGTCACCGAAACACTCATCCTTGGAACCCTCAGCTCCCATATAAAAAGTCCAGCTGCCCAGAGGCCACCAGATACTGAGAAGCTCAAGCCCCACTGTGAGGTCTTGGAGAATAAGAAGTACAATAGAGAAAGAAAGAGAGCACGGAGCACCAGGGCAGTGGACACATGAGTGAAGAAGCCATCTCACAAGTGGCCCCTCCAGCTCCAGCTGCGCCAACTGATGTCATGTGGATTGGAAGTGAGCCACCAATCCAAATCCACCCTGAATTTTTGACCTACATCTGAGAGCAAAATAAAATGGCCTCTTTAAACTACTAAGCTTTGGGGTAGTTTGCTACCTCCAAAAGCAAAAAGCTAGTTTCTGGTGTTTCTTACAATTCTACATAATCCTGGCTTGGATGAGGCAAAGTCATAATATGTAACCAAAATGTTTGTACCCCCATAATATCCTGAAATAAAAAATAAAATAAAATAAATTCCACAAGAAAAAAAAAATGTTTGCCAATGCTTGATTAAAGGAGTAAGCAAGCAGAGGGCATCAAGTTGGTTTGAATAGAGTGGTAGTTGCTGGCAGAAATAATGGGAAGTATCTGTTGAAAATAAGGGAAGGCTAAAAATTGAGATGCTTATGTCACTTTCAAAGGATTTGGGACCTTATTTCTGCTTGACAAAAATATTCCTGCTTCTCTTCCACCCATGTAATCAGCAGTTCTTCCTGAGTCTAATTTTTGTTAGGTCTGAATAATTATATTGCTTCTCCCTAATTCAAAGATATGTTGTGATGGTATAACATGGCCATGATTAATGCTTTTTCAATCATTTTTAGCTCTTCCCCTTCTAGGAGAGTGATGAAATTTCACTTCCTGTCCCTTTGTAATTGACTGGGGTCATGTGAATAGTTTCAACCAATGAGTTGTAAGTAGAACTAGCAGGTGCTATTTCCAAGCCAGAGTATTCAATTGCCAGTTCTAGATGACCTTCCAGAACTCTCTTTCCATCTGGCACAGTAACCAACAATTGAGATAGAATTGGCTCCATCATCCTGGATTCCTGAGTAAATCTGGTGATCAAAGACCCCTGCCAACCCATAGTGGACATGTGACATGAATAAGAAATAAACATTTGTTCATTTCAATCACAGACATTTTTGAGGATGCCTGTTACTGCAAGATAATACCCCCAGCTCTTCTGACTGATGCACCACAGAAGACTGGAAATGCTCCAAGAAATAGCAAAGTGAAACAAACGTGTAAGACATTATTATTACAAAGGATAGTCTTCACCAGGGAAGCAAACCAAGTGATTCATTCAGCTGTCTATTGCAAGGTTGTGTAGTTCACCATATTTGACATGTCATCCAGCTTCTCTGAGTCAAATTTCCTTGTGTAGGTGATGATGATGATAATGATGACAATGACAACAATGACAAAGACAACAACAAAAATAGCAAGAATATCCGCTATTTATGCCCATGGTGTGATTAGAAATCATTGTATATATGACTTCTAATTCTCACAACATTTCTGTAGAATGGGTTTAACCATCCCTGTTTTTACATATGTAGAAACTAAAGCTAAAGAGGTTCAGTACTATGTTCTTTCTATTTCCTTCCAATATTTGGATCTATACTTAGCAAAGGAAGTCTAGTGCCATGGTAAGAAAAAGTGAGGGTCTTCTCTATTGAATTCATACAGAATGTGGCAATGTTCTGAACACATTATATGCTTGTTTTCACTGGGGTTTTAAAGGGAAGCTAAAACCAGCTGAGACAGCTCTGTGTCCAAGTCATCTGGTGCCCATGTGTGGTAATGTGCGTGCTTTCCCTGTGTACTCCCAGGATGGCACAGATATTAATTGCTTAATATGGAAGAGGCAGGAGCTGGGAATAATAATCTCAATTCCAAAGTCGGCTTGATTCTACCTTCATGGGCCCCAGGATTGCCACCCACGGGCCTCGTAGGGCTTAAAAGCACCAATAGGAGCTTTAGCTTCACTTGGGACATATGGGGGATGGCATTGAGGCCATAGCACCAACCTGATGAAGTACATATGGTAAATCTGAAGAGCAAAAATGTTCGAAATATTCCTGGCCCCACCCCAAATTTTGGGTGGCCCCAAAACACCAAACCCAGCCTAGAACTAGCATTTGCATGCAGACATCTTAAATTAGAGTATGTCAAATTCATTTCAGAGTGTTTCAGGCCAGTCTAGGACATTAAGACATTTGAAAAAGTTTAGGGGAGAGGACAAGAGAGGCACATATTGATGTGATCCCTGATGCAAGGTCCTGGGTCTGAATAAAACTTCACTGACTTTGTCTCTCATCCTCTCCCTGGGAGGAAATGCACAAGCATTGCCTCTTCCTTGATAATCAACCCACTGTCCCTACTCCTTGTGGAGTCTCATCCTAAGTTTCAAATATCTCCCTCCCCTCCATCCTGTCTTCTATGCTTCTGAAATTTCTCTTTCTACTCGAAGGCATCTCAAGTAAATCAAGTCAGAACTCTTGTGTTTCCACTTTAAGTCTTCCTTCCCAGAGTCACTCTCCAGAGGTATGTGTATTACATCCCACAACTTACTTTGCCTTCCTGAACATGAAAAGACACTTCCCTAATTTACTCATTCAATTATTGTTAGTTTACTGGCCACCTAATGTGCAAAGTACTGGGGTTGGCATTGGGCATAGCCATGAATCATGGAGACACCATCACTGTCATTATGGAGCTCACCCTAGCAATGTCCTCACCCTCCTACTCTTCATCCCCACGCAATCCTCCCTCATCTACTTCTCTCTAGTTAGGTGTCACCCCTTTCTGGAGGAAACTCTTTAAACCTCTATCAATTTCCTCTTAGCTGAGTATCTGCTCTTAAAAAAAATGCACTATATCCATTGAGAGTATTATATACATAGTATAAAATACACAGTAATCATTTTGAATAAGTTCCCAGACAATGCAG
Source organism: Avahi laniger (assembly GCA_963575035.1). Lineage (NCBI taxonomy): Eukaryota > Metazoa > Chordata > Mammalia > Primates > Indriidae > Avahi > Avahi laniger. The sequence goes on along the minus strand of CAUYSK010013836.1, from coordinate 4,410 downwards.
AGTAGAGAGAGAGCATTTGACTGTTAACATGGAACCCAAGGTTTTAATTGGTCAGAACTACAGAACTTCTCTCTCTCTCTCACACTCTCTCTCTCTCTCTCTCTCTCTCTCTCTGTCTCTGTTTCTCTCTCTGTCTCTCTGTCTCTCTCTCTCTTTTTCTCTCTCTTTCTCTCTCTCTCTTTGCCAGGCAGTATTTTAAGTGCTGCAGATACAGCCATGAAGAGAAGGCACTTGCCCTCAAAGAGATTAACTTCTAATAAAGGATCTGTTAGATTGGTTGTGGCTTCAATTCATCACACTGCTTGCACCCATGCCCTTTGGTAGTGCCCTCCCACACTGACTCTGAGTTTGGCTTTGTGATTGCTTTTAGCAGTTAGACTGTGGCAGAGGTGACAGTGACAGGAAGACAGTTGAGCCTATCCATCAAGAGGCCTTGCACACTTCTATACCATCTCTCAAATCCTGTCACTACCATTTGAGTAAGCCTGCGCTAGCCTGCTGGAGGATGAGGGAAGACCTAGAGGAGAAGCAGATGCTCCAGCTGAGAGCCAGAAAACCCCAAGAGACTGATGGATGAGTGGGCCCAGCCTAGACCAGAAGAACAACTGTGATGACTTGTAGACTTATGAACAGAAACAACATATAACAATAAATGTGTACTATTATAAGCCATTGAGTGCTGGCGTGATTTGTTACATAGCAATAGCTCATTGGTACAAGGCAGAAACATACAATAAGCATGTAGACAAATTAACAAATCATATATATTCCAGAATAAGATAAACACACGAAGAAATAGTATAAATGAAATAGAGTAATGAAGAGTGATTGCTGGAGGCAGCAAAGGGATCATTTGGTTGGGGTGGCTAGGGAAGGACCTACTGAGGAAACGGCACTTGCGTTGAGATTTAACTGACAAGAAGGAGATAATCATGTCTCGCTTTGAAGCAACTTCATTGCAAACAGAAGGGACAACGACATGGGTGGACATCCTAGTTGAGATGTTGAATAAGCAGCTCAGGCTCAGGGGAGAGTACAAGACTGGAGACATAAATCTGGAGTCTTAGGACAAGTTGGGACAACCTAAAGTTAAATTAGTGATAGTGAAGAGAAAGTTCTAATGACAAGCCAAGGCCTGGGGCATTTCAGCATTGGGAGGGTTGGGGGAGGTATATTTGAAATTGGGATTTCCAAAGTATGCAGTTATTTGATAACAACAAAGTCTCTGGTACAAATTGTGCATACGGAGGCTGAGTTAATGGGGAGGAAGGTCATTGGAGCTAAAGAAGTCAAGAAGCTGAGAAACTGGAGTGCAAAGTGCATAACCTACTGTTAAGTCAAACACCACAAAGAGTCTGAGATTTTACCCTACTTACAAGCTAACATGGTACCTGAGCACAATTTTGTATACATACTTACAGAAAACACAAGATCTTTGGGTCAGAGACAAAGACCATTAATTCACAGCAAAAGCATCAAGAAGAGCACGATTTTCCATTGGTTCTCCAAACTTCAATCCCCACGGGCAATGCAATGAGGCTCTGACAGTACCTGCCCAATACGTTAGGTGCATTACAGAAGAGGAACCCCCAAATTAAGAAACTCTGATCTTATATAGGGCTATGGTATCCTTCCCATCCTCCCTTCCAGAAAGAAACCTTATCTTTACTCTGGTTTGTAAGCAAATCTCCATGGAAGAGAAGGAGAGATCTTGATCTTTTCTACCCTAGAATGTTCCTAGGGAAGGAGGTGTCTCAAAATCTTCATCTCCTGGAATGTCTCATTATATATATATCCTTAACTAGTCTTTAAATAGGTTCACTCAGAAAATCCAGACTGTAAAGGTATTAATGGAGATATTCATATGATATATTCATGGAGAATTGTCTTCCAACATCTACATGGGTTCTGGGGATGCCAAAAATGATGACAAGAAAAGTGGGAAAGGAGAGGATAGTGAGCCAAGAGTTAAATTCTTCAGCAAATCTGAACAAAATCTCAGAGATAGATGAGGAGATGAGATGAGATGAGATGATGAGATGAAGCGAGATGGAGAGACATATCTGATCAAGGCTGATGAGATGTGCATCACAGTATCTGGGGCTCTGGAAGGACAGTAGAAGGATTTGGGAGATAGAGTCAGGTTCATGGGGTTATTGAAAAAGAGATACTCGGATACTTACCCATATGATGATGAATAATTTAGAAGACTTAGACTTCTGAAATTGATTAAGGAATATGAAGATATGAGGCTTATTGAGAATGTTTCTGAACAACTGAAAACTGAAAACATAGGAAAGAGAAGATTTAGGGCATCTGGTCTTGCCTGCAGCTGGAGATGTAGCAGCAGAGAGCTTGCTGCTCTGAAAGGCCTGAGTATAGCCAGTCATACCCCTGAGGGAAAGGGCTGACTCACAAGCCCATGCTGTACATAAAGACTTTGAGGTGGTTGTTCTCATCACTGCTGGACTGTCCCATTAACTAGCCATCTGGCTTTGAATATATCTTTAGATTTTTCTCCCCCGCCCCCATACAAAATAAGATGATTATATCTTTCTCCAATGGCCAGAATTCATTAAATTGCAAGGGAAGAAACCATCTTTAACTGGTTTAGGCAAAGAGAAAATTTATTTCTCTTGTAAAGAAAAATGTAAAGTCCAGGAGTTTCTATGATTTATTAGGGGCCTCAAAAGATACCACAAGTCTCTCTGTCTCTCTCACATACAGAGGAATATAGAGTATATATAATATACGCAATATATAATACAATATATAATAATATATGATGTATAATATATTATATATAATAATATATCTCATATATATATATATAAAACCTTCCTTTGCATGTAATAGCTTTATTCTTGGGATAATTTGCACTATTGGGGCCCATAGCAGCTCTAACTTAAGTTAATCATATATCTAGTATTGTTAGAGAAAAAAGAGATTTTCTTTCCTAATGATACCGGTTCAAATCCTGGGGTTGTATATTATTGGTTGGCCTGAATCATGTCTAACCTTGACACACAATGTGTTTAGGAGGAAAGAATATACTGAGTAACCAGATTTGAGTCTTGTGCTCATTTCTGGAGACATGAATATATGGGGGAGAGGGATATGAGAAAACTTACAAAAAGGTATTCGAGGTGCTGTTGCTAAAAGAAAAAATAATCACAGCGTGGCAAGGGCTAATCCACAGCCCCATCTTGCAAATTGACAAAGGGCAGCTAACACCTCCTGGGCGCCTGGCATGTGCCCAGTTTAATCTTAGGTACATTTTTAAAAATGATGTCACTTAAGCCTCATAACAACTCTACAAATAAGGTATTACAAATATTAATATTATGAACCACTCTGAGAAGCATTGAAAAAGTATAAATGAAACATCTAAATATAAAGGATTAACATCGCTGTATTTATGCTAACCTCTTGGTTTACACTTCTGGACTTTTGGCAATTTTCTGTTTAATTTTGATCTTGGTAGCGCATACGAGGGGATCTCATGAGGACAGGCAATTATAAGGCAAGAGTCTAAGTTCCTCTAACTTGCCTAACTGAGGAAGGACTAATATAGGAAAATTTCGATTGGCGATGAGAAATATTATGGAGATGAAGGAGCAGAGCCGGGGTGGAGGCACATCTCACCCGGGAGGGAATATGGTGGGTCTCTCCATGAACCCACCCCTGCCACAACCTCGCACAGTTTCCCTGCATTGACCGACATTATGGACCCTCCAAGGACATTTAGCCCAGGTATTGTCCACGTTAAAGCTTTATTTGGTAATTTAGGCAGTTCAGTTTTTACCTTCATTTTGTTCAATTGCCATTTTATTCATCCCATTTCTCCACCATTTAGCCCCATCTTAGCCCACCCTTGGGTAAATGCCCTCACTTCTCTCTCTGTCCTTAACGTCCTCTGCCCAAACTTTATCCTACAGTCCTGCTTTCTCCTGGAGACTGGGCTTGTTCTTCAGCATTCGAATTGTTCTACAATTGCCTGCGCCACTTCTCCCTCTCCTGCCTCGCACCTGAGCTGTCATTTTGTGGCCCGTCTTCCCAACCAGACCACAAGCTCAGGCCCAGCACAACATGACGGGTGACACCTCTCTGTGCAGTGCCCATGGAAAGGGCTTGCTAGATATTTCACAGAGTGCCCTCCTGACCTGCCCACAAGGAGTATTATGCTTTGATCTATACCTATTTGTCACTTTGAAGAAGCAGATCAGTTATAGAAAATAACCGGTCAGTCCTTTTTTTAAAAAAGCAAAATCAGGGCCGGGCGCGGTGGCTCACGCCTGTAATCCTAGCACTCTGGGAGGCCGAGGTGGGCGGATCGTTCTGAGCTCAGGAGTTCGAGACCAGCCTGAGCAAGAGCGAGACCCCGTCTCTACCAAAAATAGAAAGAAATTA
>CAUYSK010013834.1:0-15765 GCA_963575035.1 Avahi laniger | reverse complement strand
CTTTACTCAGTTATGCCTTCCCTGTGTTGTTTTTTCCGCTTATTCTACAGTTCTACATGAGACATAATTTAAATCTTGACAGTAAATACTGGTAATTATTTCTCATTCACTTCTACTTTAACTTTCTTTTTTTTTTTTTTTGAGACAGAGTCTTACTCTCTTCCTGGGCTAGAGTGCCGTGGCGTCAGCCTAGCTCACAGCAACCTCAAACTCCTGGGCTCAAACGATCCTCCTGCCTCAGCCTCCCGGGTAGCTGGGACTACAGGCATGTGCCACCATGCCCGGCTAATTTTTTCTATTTTTTTTTTAGTTGTTTGGCTAATTTCTTTTTATTTATAATAGAGACAGGGTCTTGCTCTTGCTCAGGCTCATCTCGAACTCCTGAGCTCAAACAATCCATCCGCTTCGGCCTCCCAGAGTGCTAGGATTACAGGCGTGAGCCACCACGCCTGGCCTACTTTAACTTTTTTTTTTTAAAGTGAGAGCCAGCCTGAACCCAGAAGCTCATCTGTGAACAAACAGAATAAACTAATACCTTTCACTTCGTTCCAAATTTTTATACTATTTTTATAGTACTATGTGTTAACTTTTTAGAAAACATGTTACAGCATATGATTGAATCATGATTATTTCTGTCCAAACCTTTAAAAGAAGAAGTGAAACACATACCATTGTTAAACTTTGTCTTCTCATTCTGTACTAGTGTAATTGTTTTTTGGACCAAGTTATTACTTACTAGATTTCATCTTGTTGGATTAAGCCCATCTTTTGGAATGCCAGTTGTGTGAATTAGCACATTGACTAGCCCTCTCAAATTCGTATTCATCAAAACTCTCAGTATGTCATCCATAGTCTCATCTATGTCATTGATAAAAGTCTTGAATAAGTGTTTAATATTTTAGTCATGGATGTTGTTGAAAAAAATATTTTAAAATAAACATCAGAAGAAATTTTGAAAATAATTTTGTTGACAACTTTTTTTCAGATTTTAGTTTGGAATATAAGTAAATATTTTTATAGCGTATGTATTTTTTTCTCTTCAGGGATCCATCTGTCTCTAAGTCTATAGAACGAATCTTTAAAATCTGGGAAGACAGAAATGTATACCCAGAAGAAATGATTGTGGCATTGAGAGAAGCTTTGAGTAAGTGTCTTTTTCTCTCCTAAAAGAAAAATTTGAGTTAATATTTACAATTATGTATTTTATAGATCTGGTCATGTTTCATAATAATGAAAAATAAAGTTTTAGATCTGGCCCTGTTTGTTTAAAATTAAATACTTGTAAAAATCTTGATCCGTTTGAATTAAAAGTTAAGTAGTATTGGTTTTGGGGATGGGGATTGGATTTTGTTTTTATTGACTAAAAAAGTCAAGCATATTAAGTGATGATAGCCATCTGATTATTTTCCTGCATTTGCTTTAATTGAATGTTTCAAGTCGTTCATTGTTTATGTTTAATAAGTACTGCCCTGTACTTTGGAGAATTTTTGGACAGGGTTTCAGTTCTCACTAAGCTGTTTGATTTAAAGCATTTATTGGTATTCTTCAAACTCTTTTGATTTAGATTTACAGTAAGTCGTATTCCTGTTTTTTTAAAAGGAAAAAAGTTCTTATGTATTAGTTCTTAGTTCCTGTGTATTAGATGCATGTAATTAAGTCATTGAATAGAAATTGATGATAATCTGCTACCATGACCATTTGACTAGAAATTTGCTTTAAAAATAGCATCTTCTAAGAAGCTGTTAAATTAGTATTTTTAAGCCTCCTACCCTATTCTTTTCAAAATTGATAATTTCATTGATTATAGAAATCATGTTTATTTGACAGCTTCTTAGATCTGTGGGAGTTTCTATTTTTTTTTATAAAAATGAAAGAAAAAGAAAGAAAGAAACAACACACGGTCTCGGATTGCCTTTTTTCATGCTACAACTTTGGCTCTGAAGTGGACAGACAGAACAGCTTCCCATAATGCCAGATTGCAAAAACTGAAATGTTTTCCAGGTACCACTTTCAAAACTCAGAAGCAGCTGAAAGAAAATCTGAACAAACAACCGAATAAGCAGTGGAAGAAATCACAAAGTAAGGACCAAAATCTCAACTAATATAAAATTACCTCCTCTTTTTGGAGCAGAAGAAAATGTAGACCATTTGACATCGTACCTGGCATAAACCATGGGCAAGCCTGTGTTTTCCAGGCCTGGGAGGCTCCCAGTGACTTATACTAAACAAGCCATCATGGAGTTACTTCTAAAGGAAAAAAAAAATCACTTTTAAACAAAAGGAAATGCAGAAAAAGGGTTTAATTAAGTGAAGATTCAAGAGTAGTTGGGGGGATTGAAAGAAGAATAAAAAAAATACTTGATAGAGCCCAGGCTAATTCTCAGGTTCAAAGATGTATGAAGTTAGAGGCAGCTGGCATTAAACAACAGATCTGAAGAGGAGACTAGGCATTAAGAAGCATTTCTGTGGGAACCATGAAATCCTTCAGATTTGGGGATACACGCTACCAAATTAGACATGGGCCTCAAATCCTGGCCAGAAGCTCATTTTCTAACTGGAGCTCCTATTACGTTTATCATATTTACCCAGCATGAGATCAAGGGAGTGGAATACTGCATGTGATAGGCTGCTGTGGGCAAACTGAGGAATATTGAGAGAGACTTGAAGGTATGGAGGGAACAAAGTAAAAGACAGTGAGAACTGGGAGGTAAAACAAGACACTTGGGATGGTTTTGCTCCAGCGAGCATGTGCTATTCATCATGATTAAGGGAGTCTTCTAACATCCTTTTGGTCATAAGTTGCATGCTTGGGAACAACAAGAGTCGTCATTTCAGCCAAAGTTCAACCACAGTGGTAATGTACTTAGAACTTTCCTTGCCTATTTTTGCTCTGAATTAAGTCAGCAGAAAAATACATTCAAAGCTAAATAATAGGAATAGAGTTGATATTTGTAAGTAATTTTCTTCAGCCAGTGCTCAGGATTAATTGGATGTCCTGTTTCTGAACACACTTAATTTGAGGTAGTGAGATCTTAGTCAGACTGGGAACAGAAGATACTTTATGTATCTCGGTATCTTCAATAATTCTAGGACTTTATGACTTCAAGGGTCTGCCAGAGGTAAGTAGATTAGGCCTATCTAAATAGTGTATTTTTATATTGACCATGCTTGGAAGCTTTTAAATTTCATAGTGCATTATTCTAGAAATTATATTATGACTTAAATGTGCATGTTTGCCATATGTTCAAAGAGTACACCCTTAACGATAAAGCTAAAATTTTTCCTGAGTATTATTCAACTCTCTGTGTCTGTATTCTTAAATGATCTCTTGTTTAATTCTAACAGCATCCACAAATCCAAAAGCTGCTCTCAAGTCTAAGATAGTTGCTGAATTTCGAGTAAGTTACTGCATTTGTTTAATATAGCAAAGCATTATTCACCCCTTTCGTGTTACAGTTTCCTATATAGTCCCAGTAAGATTTATTTTTTTTTATTTTATTGTACATCAGTTATATTTTCAACATGTTTGAACTGTTCTTAAGGAATCCAGATTGAGATTAGATTGCTTAGAGTTTTATCTGTTCCTCTAATGGGAGAAATAACCTTCCAGAATATCTATCACCAGCTGAGTTCTATATTGAATTTATGCCAACAAGGGGCTTTATCTATCTCTGAAACTCTTCTATTTTTTTTTTGTGTGTGTGTGACAGTCTTGCTCTGTTGCCGGGGCTAGTGTGCCATGGCATCAGCCTAGCTCACAGCAACCTCAAAGTCCTGGGTTCGAGTGATCCTCCTGCCTCAGCCTCCCGAGTTGCTGGGACTACAGGTGCACACCACCATGCCCAGCTAATTTTTCTATTTTTAATAGAGACAGGGTCTAACTCTTGCTCAGGCTGGTCTCCAACTCCTGAGCTCAAAGTGATCCTACCACCTCGGCCTCTCAGAGTGGTAGGATTACAGGCGTGAGACACTGCACCCAGCCAATGAAACTCTTGTAAATTAGAATTTGCTTAGAGTATCAGAAGGCTATGTTTATGTAATTAAAATTTAAAGAGGCTATAAGTGGGCCTTTGTCTGTTTCAGTCTTAACCCTGTATCTATAAATTAGCTTTGAATAATTTAAGGGGAAAGGCTCTTTTAAAGTATATAGCTGAAAATATGGTTTTGACATGAGAAATGATCATTGATAATCCCTAGGAGGGAAAGTGAATGGTTTTTTCCTCTCAGGGTTTTGTTAAGCTTTAGTTTTTTTTTTCTTTTTTTAAATGAGGAGAAGTAGAATAAGGATAACAATGATCTTGTAAATGAAATGAGACTCTGGTCTATGTTCAGTCACAGGCCTTAATTGAAGAGCTGCTGCTATACAAGCGGTCAGAAGATCAGATAGAATTGAAGGAAAAACAGTTGTCAACTATGAGGGTAGATGTGTGCAGCACAGAAACTCTCAAATGCTTAAAAGGTAATACTTACATTATTTTAAATGGAATAATTTAGATTTTCTTTTCAGATCTGTCATTTTCTATAATCAGACTGGTTTACCTCATAAAGAAAACCTTAGGTTGTGGTACCTCTGGTTTCCCAGGTAGTGATTTCAAGCATATAAATTTCATAAGTAAATTCTTATCCCACTCCTCACTTCTAGTACTTTCTTGGTATATTGGGTTATAGATACACAGTTATATTTCACATGTATGTGGTTAATTGTTACAGGTGTATGTTCTTTAGTAAGGTCACTGTAGTACGTCACAAAATCTAATTAATCACTCTCTTCGTTACATTGTAAATTGTAAATCATATTAACAATTTATTAGAATGTAAGTCTTATGAAGGCAAAAATTATCCTTATTTGTTCATTGCTGTACCCCAGTACCTAGAGCAATGCTTGGCACATAATGAATATTTTTTAAATAATGAGTAAATAACTACTAGCTATTCGTTTTGGCACTTACTTTGTTCCTACACCATACTTTAAATTTAACATATGTTATCTAATTTCATCCTCAAAACAACCCAGGAGCATACTAAAAATCTCTGTGTTATACATATATCTGAGGCTTTATGAGGAGATGAGTAGCTTGCCCAAGTTACACAGGATAAGAGGCAAAACCAGAATTTATGCTCATATCCAAAGCCATCACTGGGAAAGAAGTACACATTTTGAATTATCAAGGATCTTTTTAAGATAGGAAAGAATGTTTAGTGTGATACACACGGGCCATTTTATTTTTACTTTTCTGAACCTTAGTTTTCTCCTCTAAGAGATACATCTCATTACCTTCTATGATGCAAAAGTTATGGTATAAGTGAATTGAGCCTCATTCTGCTGTTCTTAAGTGGCAGTGTGACATCCAATTTGTGAAGAAAAGAAGTATCAACAAACTTTGTTTTAGTTGAACTTTCTTTTCTTTACCTGAATCACAAATGCCTTTCTTTGCTCTTGCTTTACTCCAGTAGGTTCACATGAATCTGTTTCGTGAAAAAATTTTAATAATCTGTTTGGTGATTCCATGGTTTGGAGAAGCTTCTTTATATAAAACTATGAAACTAAGACTATTTATTACACACTAAGGCAGCAAGAACAGATTTACGGAGAGGGATTTTCTTCAAAAAATTACTTTTTTTTTTTAATTAAAACATTTTTTTTTTAGAGACGAGTTATCACTCTATCACCCAGGCTAGAGTTCAGTGGCATGACCTTAGTTTTTTTGTTTGTTTATTTTTTTTTAAAAGGCAAAGAGGGGCATTCAGCCCCCACCATGATCTTAGTTATTGCAGCTTTGAACGCCCGGACTCAAGTGGTCCTCCTGCCTCAGCTTCATGAGTAGCTGGGATTACAGGCTCTAGCCACCATGCCAAGCCAAAAGATTAAATTTTTTATTTTGTATCCTGAAATGAATACTTCCTGTGTTATTTTAGACAAAACAGGTGGGAAGAAGTTCTCCAAGGAATTTGAAGAGGCAAGCTCCAAGCTGGAGGAATTTGTGAATGGATTAGATAAGCAGGTGAAAAATGGGCCTTCACTAACAGAAGCACTGGAAAATGCTGGAATTTTCTATGAAGCACAATACAAAGAAGTAAAAGTGGTGGCCAATGTAAGTAATAATTAAAACTATCTCATACTGAATGTTTATTATATGTCAGAGAGTGTTTATATACGTTATCTAACTCTGTTAGGATAAGCATTATCATCTCCACTTCACAGATGAAGAAATTACTTTCGAGGAGGATTAGTAACGTTATGCAAGGTAATATAGCTAGTAAGTAGTGGTGTTAGGTTAAGACTTGTATCTTTCTGAAGCTAAAGCTCATAAATACCCTAACCATTATGCTTTACTGAAGCTTAATGTCCTAGCATTTCAAAAGGCCTATGCCAGGTTACTATTACAGGATATAAAATTGGGCAGAAGTAGTACATACACTTATTTTTTTTTTTTTTTTAGCCAGAAAACTGGATGGAAACATTCTGTTATTAAATGTCATGTAAATTTTGACTGTTTAAGAAAATTTTTTTTCTTTACCCCCACAGGAAGGGGAGAGAGGTAATAAACGGGCATTCATCTAAAGGCCTCTGAAAGAGGCCATTTTACGCTTAATTTTTTTTTTTTACTTTTAATAACTCTGTATGGTCATAAAAGCATATGCTACTCTAGGTCCCACAAGTCCCACTTCATAGAAGCAATCTCTTTTAACTCATTTCATTATTTTTCTGGCATTTGCCTCCATATTTGTAAACAATTTGCCCATATTCTTTCTTAATTTATCCTGTTTTCAAAATGTCTTTTAACTTCTTGGTATGACAAACATGGAATTATCTTATACTCACCTGTCTTTCTCCCAGTATTGTTATATAACTGTTTTAAATCTGTTAATTACTTTTGTAAATTGAAGTACTATATTTACTATTTTTTGACCATTAACTCTAAACTGACTACTTTGTAAAATTTGAGTATTGACATCTCCAGTCTTTCCCATTAGTTTTCATCTATTTTTTTAATTTCCCAATTTTATTTATTTTTTTATTTTTAGTTATTTATTTATTTAAATAGAGATGGGGTCTCGCTCTTGCTCAGGCTGGTCTTGAACTCCTGAGCTCAAATGATCGCGTGCTTCGGCCTCCCAGAGTGCTAGGATTACAGGCATGAGCCACTGCGGCCGGCCTGAATTTCCCAATTTTAGTCAACTATATTTACTTTATATTTTTAAGGTTAATAATATTTATATTCCATCTGTAATCATAATCAATTCTTCATTGCTCTAAAGGTTGAAAAATAACTTTTATAAGAGCTTATATTATAACTATGTAAACATCATTCATTGCAAGGTTTTGTGGTAAATGTGGTTGCACTAGAGGTTTTTGGGTTTTTTCCTAGAATTTTTTTCTTACATTGTTGGCTTTCTCATAGCTGCTCTCCCCTCCTTGTTTAAATTCTCCAGTATACAAGATATTCTGAGTTCACATTTTTCTCTGAGACCTCCCTACGTGAACTTCCATCCGCCTGTTCCTGTTTTGGGGAGCTCTCTAAGTCTCAGGCTAAAACTACTCTTTACTGCTATTCTGAGTTGAGTCCTCTGTTTTCCAGATTCCGTGTCATCTTTTCTTGATTTCTTCCCTGTTTTGCTGGAGTATTCTCAAGTAATTTCCCAAAAAGTGTTTGTGAGAGAGAAGTTTTCTATGTCTTACGTCTAAAATGTCTTAGATCATTGATTTTTGGCTTTTAAAAAATGTATACATTTGCTGGGCACTGTGACTCACGCCTGTAATCCTAGCACTTTGGGAGGAGAGGCCAGAGGCTCTTTTGACTCCAGGAGTTCCAGACCAGCCTGAACAAGAACGAGACTCCGTATCTACAAAAAAATAGAAAAATTATCCAGATGTGGTGAGCCCAGGAGTTAGAGGTTGCAGCGAGCTATGATGATGCCACTGCACTATAGCCAGGGTGACAGAGAGACCTTGTTCCAAATAAATAAATAAATAAATAAAAGTAAAAAAAAAAAAGAAAAAATATACACTTAATACAATAAATTTCCCCTAAGTCACATCCCCTAAGTTGCATCCCACAAATTTTTACATTTAAGTGAGTCTTTTGCAAACAGCATATAGTTATATCTTATTTTTATTTTATTGTTATTTTTTAATCCAGGCTGACAGTCTTTGGCGCTAGAGTGTTTTAGTCCACTTATTGATATGCTTGACCATCTGATATTTGTTTTCTGTTTCTCCCATCTGTCCTCTTTCTTTGTTACTCCTTTTCTGGTAGTTTTTTTTTTTTAAATCAAATAATGCTTAGGTTCCATCTTACTGCCTTTTTTTGTTTGCTTGCACTTTCTTTTTCCCTCTCTCTGCTCCCTCCTTTTCTCACTCTCTCCCTACTTCTATCTCATTCTCTTCCTTTCTCCTTCCTTCTTCGTCCCTCTTTTCCTCTCCCAGATTTCCTCTTTTTATAAGGATACCAGTCTATTGGATTAGGTCCCATCCTAATGACCTCATTTAACTTGGTTACCTCTGTAAAAATTCTATCTCCAAATAAAGTCAGATTCTGGGGTACTAGGGGTTAGGACTTCAACATGTGAATTGGGGGGTGGGAGGTGATACAATTTAAGCATAACAAATAGCTTCATGTTTTTCATAAACTTTTAAAATTTCTCAGCTGCTGATCTCAGTTATTATTTTTGTTCCATTCTCCTCTCCTCTTGGAACTCGTATTAGTATGTATATTATATCTCATCATTGTGTTCCAAATGTCTTTTTTTATGGTCTTTCTGATTTTCTGTCCTTTTTTTCCTCTGTGCTTTCTTCTAGATATTTTCTATTAACTAGTCTTCTAATTCATTAATACTCCGTTCTGTTGATTCTTATCTATAATTAAAGCAATTTATTAATTTTTAGTTTGTTTATTTTTCAGCTCCAGAATTGCCATTTGATTGTTTTTTTAGAAAGCTTTTAATTTTCTGATAAAATTCAATCTGTTCATCTGTTTTCTTGATCTTTTCCTCTCTTTCATTCTTTCAGTCTTTTTTTTCTTTCTGAAACAATCTCAAACTTAAACATCTTAAATACAGTCTGAAGACTTTTTTTTCTGAATCATTTGAAAATAAGTTGTTTGCACCGCATCACTTCAAATTTTTTAGTGTGTATTTCCTACTGGACGTATTCTCCTGCAAAACCATGAAGTATAGTTATTTAATCAGGAAATTATTATTATTACTATTATTTTAAGAGACAGGTTCTTGCTCTGTCACCCAGTCTGGAGTACAGTGGCAAGATCATAGCTCAATACAGCCTCAAACTCTGAGGCTCAGGTGATCCTCCCTCATCAGGCTCTGGAATAGCTGGGACTGGGGGCAGGTGCCACCACACCTGGCTAATTTTTTTTTTTTTTTTCATTCTTTTAAGAGATGAGATCTCACTAGGTTGCTCTCAAACTCCTGGCCTCAACTAATCCTTCCACCTCGCTTCCAGGTTGCTGGGACACAGGTGTGAGCTACCACACCTGGCTTGAGGAAGTTAATTGATACATCAGCACACTCATAATCCAATCCTCAGACCCTATTCAAACTGACCAATTTTTATAGCAAAAGATCCCGTCCAGAATGTCAAGTTGCATGTGGTTGTCATCTCTCTTTATTTTCCTTTGATCTGGAACAGACCTTCAGCTTTTTCCTTCACTTTCATGACCTAATTATGTTCAAAGATTACAAGTCAAATATTTGTATAATTTCTCCCCATTTGAATTTATCTGATATTTGTGATCAGATTGAAGTTATGTATCTTTAGAATGAATATCACAGAAAGGGATTCTGTGTTCTTGTTTCATCCTGTCAACTGGCATACAAGTTTCATTTGTCTCACTACCCGTAGTGTTCCCTTTGATATCTTGATTAATGTGGCATCTTCCAGGCTTGTCCATTGTAAAATTTTCCCTTAGTAATTATTATGGCTTGAATTGTGCATCCCAAAAACATATGCTGAAGCCCTAACCCCTAGTTCACATGAATACGACCTTACTTGGAAACAGGGTCCTTATGGATATAATGAAGTTAAAGTGAGATCTTTAGGGTGGGCTTTAATCAGCCAGTATAACTGATGTCCACATAAGAAGAGAGAAACTGGACACAGGCACAGGGAGAACATCATAGGGTAAGAGAGGCAGATACTGGTGTGATGAGCTACAAGTCAAGGAACACCAAGGATTGATGGCCACCACCAGAAGCTAGGAAAAGACAAGGAAGAATTCTGCCTAGTCACAGAGGGAGCGTAGCCCTACTGATATCTTGATTTTGGACTTCTAGCTTCCAGAATTAGGAGACAATAAATTTCTGTTTAAGCCACCCATTTTGTAATATTTTATTTCCACAGCCCTAGGAAATGAGTGTAGTAATTAATTAATAAACATTTTGTGGGGAGGTATTTTGAAACTATGTGAATATCTTGTCCCTCATCAGATTTTGAATTCATAAATTTATATCAGTATTGACTCACAGAGTCTTGTTTATTCATTGTTTTAATTCATTTTTATCAATATTTATTTTGATGCTCAAATTGACAAGATTTGCCCAGTGGGGGCTCCTTTCTGTGTTCTTTGACATTCCCCATCATTTTTTGAGCAATTCCTTACCTTTAGAACAAAGTGTTCTAGGCTTATCTTGTTCTTTTCCTGCCCATACCTGAAATCAGTCATTTCCCCAAGAAGTCCTGGTGCCTTATTGAAAAACCACATTTAGAAACCAAGATCTAAGCGCTAAGTATACTTGTTGCTTTTGGGATATCATTGCTACCAGACCCTATCAGTGTAACAAAGTTACAGGGGTATATGTATATACATACTTAACCTATACACACACATTTACATCTATATTTATTTCTATATCTCTGTATTATTTATTGAAAACCATGAGATCACACTGTTATTCTCAATTCCAGTCCAACATTACAAGATTGATTCTAGTTGTCCCCCTTTTTCACATTTCTAATTGTTTTTTCTAACAGTGCAAAACGTTGCTCTCCTTCATCTTCAGTATATTATTTAATCAGTCCCCTTGCGTATAGCCAATTTTCCAGTACTTCCTTCCACCTCTGTAGGAGTACTCTTTATCCTGCTTGGGCTTCAGCATTCCCTGCAATGTCTCCTTCCCAGGCAGACATTTTTCTTACCCCATTTTGGCTCCATTATCTCACTCGAGGCCACTGATTCTATCCCCTCAGCTCCAGCTAATGGGTTTTGGACTGAATTGTTCAAGAAAGGAAGGACGAGGAACTTTTTTTTTCTGATTTCATCAACATGTTAATCATTTGGTTTTTGTCAGATAATTCCAATATTGGCTTCACCTGATATGGGTGTGTTTGTAACATCTGTTTTTCCTTTTTAGTCATTTGGACCTATCTCTCAACATGCCTGCTAATTTTTCACTGAATGCTGAGCATTCTATATGAAAGATTATAGAATCTCTGGATGACTTCCCTTACCCCAGAAGCAGTTCACCCTTTCTTTTGCTAGACAGATATTGTGGGGCTGATCATATTAATCAGATCTGAAACTGAACTGACTTGAGGCTGAACTGCAATTTGGGTAAACCTTTGTCTACCTCTGGTTCACTTCAGCTTCTAGGGTGTAGATTTTCCCACTGAGAGCCTGGAGTGACCACGAGGGGTCTGTCTCCATGGCATGATTTGAACTCTAGTCCTTGTCTCCTTGTACCATGAGACCGAGTGAAACTCTGCTCTGCTTTTTCATGGTTTTCTGCTTGACTTCTTCTCTCTCAAGCCACTTTAGAATTCAGCAAATAACTTGAAGGAAAAATTGTTGAGCCAGCTCTGTCCTTCGTCTTTCATCAGAATCTTGGCCTTTCAGGCCTCTTAATTTTGTCCGTTCAGACCAGCAAGACTATCAAAAGCTCTGCTTCTTTCTATTTATTAGTGGCCCTCTGCCTTGTTTTTCTTTTTGGTTTTTTTGGGGTTTTTTGTTTTTGTTTTTGTTTTGCCTTAATTCTCAACTTCTTACCCAGCTCCCAAAAATCAGCAGAACCCTAAGAGAAAAGGCAGTTGCAGAATGTCGGCTGAGTTCCCCTCATGGTTTCCTCACTGTAGGATTTGCCTCTTAGGTTTTGATTGCCTCAGCACTCTCCAGTACGTTCAAACAGGAGTGTGTATTTGTGTCTGTGTGTGTATCTGGCTTTTCTATTTTTTTTCCATGGGAGCATTGGTCTACTACAAGCTACTCAATTATATCCAAAAGCAAAAGCAAGATTCTATTTAATAATGTATTCGTATTTTTTAAAATGCTTCTTGAATGACCAAACAATATGATACCACAATCTAATGGTATAAAACTCTCAAAAAATAAAAAAGATAACTTTAAGGTATTGGCAGTTGAGACACTCAGGAGATCAATAGGATTTAAGCCAAGTAGGTCAATATTAACATCAGCAGTGATGAGTCATATTGATTGGATGGATGTACCCTTGATGTGATGTGATGACAGTAGCACTTTATATCTATCTTCCTCCCAAAAACCCACTACCCTAGTTTAATCATGGGGAAAATATCAGTCAAATCTCAATTGACTGTCTATGAAATACCTGACCAGTACTCTTCAAAACTCTCAAGGTCATCAAAAATAAGAAAAGTCCAACAAACTCTCAAAACAAGAGGAGCCTAAAGAGAAAGGACTACTAAATATACTGTGGTATCTTGAAATGGAATCCTGGATTAGAAAAAGAACATTAGGTAAAAACTGAGGAAATTTGAATGAAGTATGGACTTTTGTTAATAATAATCTATTGGTTCATTAACATGACAAATGTGTCATACTAATGTAAGATGTTAATAATAGGGGAAATTGGGTGTAGGGTATATGGGAACTCCCTATACGGTCTTTGCATTAATTTTGCATACCTAAAACTGTTCTAAAATAAAAGATTTATTTTTTTAAAAAATCAGTAGCATTTGACGTCCCAGGCTGTCCTTTATTTTTGGATTTGATTTTTGTCTTATTATCTTCAGTACCTAGAAGAGTGATCGGCATATTTAGACACTCAATAAACAGTGGTTGGTTCGATGGACAAACAGAAGTGAGGGAGAATAAATTACAGATCACCTCGAGGTTTCTAACTCGGGATAGTATATTAGTATGGATAGTAATATTTACTTACAGAATGCAAAAAGTAGAGATTCGAAACTACTCTGTGCTATTGGAACGATGATGATATTCTTTTGTTTTATGCCAGTGAATATTAATCAGAAAATCTTATCAGAATCAAAATGGTAATTCCTTTTTCTTTTTTAGGCATACAAAACCTTTGCTAACAGAGTTAACAATTTAAAGAAAAAACTGGATCAATTGAAATCAACCCTTCCTGATCCTGAAGAATCACCAGTCCCTTCCCCAAGCATGGATGCTCCCTCCCCAACTGGTTCTGAGTCTCCTTTTCAGGGAATGGGAGGTGAGGAATCCCAGTCACCAACCGTGGAGAGTGAGAAATCTGCCACACCTGAACCTGTCACAGATAATCGTGATGTGGAAGACATGGAACTCTCAGATGTAGATGATGATGGGTCAAAAATTATTGGTATGTTCTTAGATGATTAGACAACTTACTCTATATCTGTTTTGCTTTCCAACAATAAGTCAATCACAGGCAAGTATTAAAAGATAATTCAATCCTCATAAAATTAGAACACCAAGGTAGCATTATTGTCTCTAGAGCAGTAGCTCAGGATTTGGTATGCCATATGGGTTAAGAATCATTCATTGCCCAATATCTGCACTGTCCAATATAGTAGCCACTAGTTGAAATGGAGCTTGTTCAACTTGAGATGTGCTGTAAGTATAAAATATACATTGGATTCCAGAAACTTAGTTGAACCACCCCCCAAAAGAGTAAAAAAAATCTCATTAAGAATTTTTATATTTATAACTGACTGAAATGAAGAATTTGGGATATGCTGAGATAAATAAATTATTAAAATTAAATGTATCTGTTTCTTTTTAAATGGTTTCAAGAAAAATTAACCTTACATATATGGCTTAAATTATATTTCTATTGGATAGCACTACTGGGGATGGGGGAGAGTTATACTGGCATTCCTTATTCTCTGTCACTCTTGACTGTCAAGAATTCCAAAGCCACAGTTTGTTAACCACACTATCAGAACTAACCTGAACTGGTGAATTGTTTCTCTGACATCCCCAGCCTTTATAATTATTCTTTTCAGACAGTTTGACTTCTGTTGGAAGTGTTTAATACACTGTCTATCCATATAGACTTTAAAACATCAAAAGGAATATATTGCAAAAGTAACCAAGAGTTAAAACATTGCAGTTTCAAATCAGTGCCTAATTGCATCACGCACTAGGGCAATTTCAGGCAGCCAAAGGAAAAGTACATACAATGAAGTATGTACTTTCTGTCTCTGAGAAAGTTTTCAGGTAATGGAAAAGGAAAAACAGGACAGTGTATGACAAATATTATTCCCAAAAGATAGAACACAAATGCATACCAAATAATAACATGTCTCCAGAAATGTGCAAATTTAATACTTAAATACTAAGAAGATGCAAAGGAATCATTAAAAAGTAAGATACAAAATAAATTCTGGAAATTCCTTTTAAGCAGGTATTAAAGGTGGGGTCATAAATTATGAAGTGTGTGACTTTTTCAAAAAAGCATGAAGTGAGTGGTTGGCAGTTTTCTCCAGAGGAGTGCTTTTTACCCCCAAATCAGGAAATATTAGGACATGTTATTTCATATTGGAAGCAACATCTGGAAAGTAGTAAGATGTAATATCTCTTTTCTTTGTTGAAACAGTGGAGGACAGGAAGGAAAAACCTGTAGAGAAGTCAGCTGTATCCACTTCTGTACCTACAAAGCCAACAGAAAGTGTCTCCAAGGCCTCTCCGTGTACCCCAGTGCCTGTGACCATGACAACAACCCCACCTGTTCCAAAGCCTGCAAATACTTCTATTCTATCCCCTTCCCCAGGGTTGGCTTTGCCAAACCTGGCTAATGTAGATCTGGCTAAGATCAGTTCCATCCTTAGCAGCCTGACATCAGTCATGAAAAATACTGGTAAGTAAGACCAATAAAAAAGATAAAAAGTTAATTTCCATTTCTTTAATTGAACCATTAGCCTGGGTTTTTTGTTGATTTTTTAAATTAATTTTTAAAATTAAAAATATAAAAGTAAAACCAATAAAAGGTCATTACAGAAAAGTTAGAAAATAAGCAAAGAGAATAAAATATCTATAATCCTACTATCCCAAAGGAAACCACTTGTGTTTACTCTTAGAAGTATATGTGTATATGAATGTTTTAGGAAATTAAATAAATATTTATAATAATTTTTCTTTCAATAACTGAAATACATTGCATATACTGTTTCAAAACCAACTATTTAAAAGTAAACTACATATCTTGAAAGTTTTTATGTCATTGTTTATCTATATCTTTTTTTTTTTTTTTTGAGATGAGTCTCGCTCTGTTGCCCAGGCTAGAGTGCCGTGGTGTCAGCCTAGCTCACGGCAACCTTCAAACTCCTGAGCTTAAGCAATCCTTCTGCCTCAGCCTCCCAAGTAGCTGGGACTACAAGCATGTGCCACCATGCCTGCCCGGCTAATTTTTTTTCTCTATACTTTTTTTTAGTTGTCCAGCTAATTTTTCTACTTTTAGCAGAGAAAGGTCTCGCTCTTGCTCAGGCTGGTCTCAAACTCCTGACCTTGAGCAATCCTCATGCCTCAGCCTTCCAGAGTGCTAGGATTACAGGTGTGA
>CAUYSK010013833.1:0-36325 GCA_963575035.1 Avahi laniger | reverse complement strand
GTCACATCCATCCTTCAGCTCTGGTGTCATTCTTATCAGGAGAGCCAGGGAGGGATAGCCTTCCTCTCTATCAGTGAGGGAGGAGGAGGGAATGCTGGTTGTAGCACTCTGTTAGATCTATTGTTTTACAAGCCTAAGTTTTGCATTAACCACATTGGGTCCTATACATACTTTTCAGGTTCCCACCTGAAACAAACCTAACACTTGGTATAAAGAGTATCTTGAATTAAAGGCTCTTAGAGATCAACGGGCATTGGAAGGGCCTTTCTATCTGCATAAAAGCCGACAGACCCATCAAAAAGAACAATTGACTTCCTGTCCCCTCCCTGTTATCTCAATATATTGCAAGAAAGGAGATCAAAAATGCAACTAGACTTGGCCCAACCCATTTTGAAGCTAATATTTGTCTCTCAGGTTAATTTAATTTCCAAAGAGAATCATTTACAAATTAATCTTGTTGGGGGGGGGAAACAAACTCTGTAAAATAATTTTAAAGAGATTTACTCTGAGTCAGATTTGAGGACCATGACCCGGAGCCACGCCCAAGAGGCCTTGAGCAAGTGGACTCCCTGAGGTTGGGTTACAGTTTGGTTTTATACATTTCAGGGAGACAGGTTACAGGTGAAGTCATAAATCAATATGTGGGAGGCATACATTGGTTTGGCCCAAAAAGGTGGGCCATCTCGAAGCTGGGGCTTACAGGTTATAGGTGGGTTAAAAGATTCTTTGGCTTGTAATTGGTTAAAGACATGAAGCTTTGCCTAGAGGCTTGGAATGTTTCAACATAAGGAGCTGTTTATCGGAGATAAGCCACTGGACATAGATTTGTTGTGTAAACTGAGGACCTTCAGGTTTGTCTTGCATACCCTTAGGCCTGCTAATAGGTTACAAAGGATGTCACCAAGAAGGGAGGGAGGGAATGATAAGGCATGTCTGACCTCCTTCCTCCTGGCAGGCAATTTAGTTTTAGAATATTCCTTTGGCCACGAGGGGGTCCATTTAGTCAGCCGGTGGGGGGATGAGTCTTAAAATTTTATTTTAGTTCACAATACATACCTCAAAGGACATTATACTCTCATTTTAATGTCTCTCTGGTCCTGGTAACGTAAAAGGACTTGCATTCCTCAGATAAAATTTCTTTTCTCAGTCTTGTGGTTTGAAGTTTCATAGATGTTCAAACAGTGACAACAACAGAGGTTCACTTTTTTTTTTTTTTTTTTTTTACCAGCAAATGCTTGCTGAGAGCCTCCTCTTGCCAGGCCCTACTACAAAGGTGGGGATTTAGAGCTATGAGGCATGTGCTCATGGTCTATTTCAGGAGATTAATAGACGATGAGCCAAAATACAGGTAGCACATGAGCATGGGAAGGGCACCTATAAAGCGTGTAGGAGTTCTGAGAAGAGAGGGGAGTCATTGCCCTCTCAAAATTACTGTGAGCCCAGATAAGTGCCTGTCTTTTATCCTGCTCCAAGAATGAATAAAGGAGGACGTGCCTGCTCTCTGCCACTCTGGTAAAACAGAGGGACCATAGAAAGAAAATACTGTAGGGGCCAAAGGAAAACTTCCCCTTTGCCCTCTGAAGTTTCACTGAAAAATCCTGCCCTCTGAAGTTTCACTGAAAAATCCACTGATAAAAGGTGGATTAATAGGAGAAATGGCACACAAATTTATTAGCGTACACAGGTTGTGGGGGGAACCACAGAGTGATTACCTCACCACACGATGGAGTACAGATTGGTTATATATCCATCTTCTTAGGGGAAAGGGAGATGAAGTGTGAATGATTTTGTTATCAAAAGCCAGGCACTTGTCCCCGAGGCAACATCAGAAGAACAAGGACAAGTGGTTGAGGAAAAGGAAATAGAGATTTTTTAACTTGCTGGCAAATGAGGAGGATGAAGACTCCTGTCTTAAAGTGCCATCATCCTAATTGTAATCAGAAATACACAGCTTTTAACGGGAGGGCTTTTAGCTTCAGGGTATTCTGATCCATTCCATCTCCCTTCTCCAGCAAAGACCACCTGGTGACCACTACCCAGAAAATTCTGTTGAACCGTCTCCTGTGGAATAAAGAACAAAGGGCACTCCCCTGCCCCTCCTGACCACTGGCAACAGGCAGGAATGCAGATTTTAGTTCTCCAAAAGGAGTGGGGGAGGTTTTAAAGAGATAGAAAACATTTTTTTGCCCTTTTCCAGACCATTCTCTCTGTTACAATTTTAGAGAGGTAGTAAATGATTTTAGGGGAAAATTCAGTGGGCTTGAAGGACATACGGTGGCTTGGGACAAAGTGTGCCAGACCTGCAGAGCAGACAATGGTTTGTGACAAAAAGCATGTCCGGGTTTGTTGACAGATGTTGACCTAAAAGAAAGAGGTTGAAGCACAAAATATGATTGAAAGAGTTTACTTGAGACAAAGTGAGGACAGCTGCCCAGAAGACCAGACCCATGTAACCTTGGATATGAGCTCTGTTGGCCTTTGTTACAAGTAGATTTTTAAAGGCAAAAAAGGAGACAGAGTTAACTCATACTGAGTTGCCTGTCAGGAATTCTCATTGGTTTACAGAAATAACATTGATTAGTGACTGGCTGTACATTGTTAAGCTACAGGGTACGGGTTCTAGTGTCTGGTGCAACATTATTAGGGTAATTTATAGCTACTTGTGGCAATAGCAAGCAGTTTCAAAAGATGAATACATAGCTGAAAGGGCAGAGTAGGATGTGATTATGGTCTCATTTTAGTGCCTCTCTGGGCCTGATAATTTAAAAGGACATGCATTCCTCAGATAAGTTTTTTCTTTTTCTCACAGACTTCAATCTTTCTTCCTGTGATACAAGTTCAGCTAATGAAAACTCAGGGGAGGGACCAAGGTAATTAATTTCATCTTTGGCAGATGAGGGAACTTCAGAAAACAACTTCATTCTGTGCTGTGGGAGAGACAGAGGATGAGACACAGGGGATGGGGTAGGGGTGAGGGGGTCAGATGGACCATGAGGCTTCTTCTTCAATCCAGGATGTCAAAATGCCATATTTTGGGATATCAGTTTCTGAGCCCAAACAATGTGAAGGAACAATGGAGAGTAGAGGCAAACTACTAAGAAAGCCACTGGAGAAGGGGAGGTGTTTCTGGATTCCAAAGCCAAACATAAAGATTTTTGATTGAATCAAAGGGAGAGAATGAAGTTTGTTCATTCACTCGTTCATGCAATAAATATTTATCGAGCATCTAGCAAATGCTAGGCACTGTTCTAGGTCTGGAATACAGCAGGAGTTAAAACCAGCAAAGCAATTCCTTTCCTCATGAAGCTTACATTCTATGTAAACAAACAGGTAAAATATCATCTGGCCATATGTCTTATGGAGACAAAGAAGAAGGATAGAGTGGAGAAACAAAAAAAATTTTACCTGAGGAAGGTGAACACCTTTAAATGATGAGGCCCAGAGAGGCATTAAAATGTGACAGCAGTCACATCTCACTCTCCCCTTGAGCTAAGCCAGGGGTGGGGAACCTGTGGCCTTCTAGGTTCCTAAGTGCAGCCTTTTGATTGAATCCAAATTTTACAGAACAAATCCTTTTATTTTTATTAATACATTTTTGTTCATCTTTTATATTTTTTATTTTTAAAATGGATATATTTAAAATATCAAAGAATAAAATAAATTTCAACAAAATAATCCTTCAGGATTTATTGGCACAATTAGAATATTAGTAAGCCATAAGGGCTAAATTGATAGCTGCTATACTCATGATTTGGTTCTAACTTCCCCCACCTGACTGGCACCACTACCGCAAGAGGCTGGTTGGTGAGAATTTATGAGGGTCGAGTACACGAGTCTGTTATCAGCATTTGACAATGGTGCACTGTGTTTCTGTTTGAACTGGAATTTGTGAATAGTTGCACAACTCAGTATAATTTTTAATTATGTCTGTTTAACAACCCATCATGTCAAAGAAGACCAAGAGAACCCTGAAGAAAGGAAACAGACTTTTTTTTTTTTTTTTTGAGACAGAGTCTCACTCTGTTGCCCAGACTAGAGTGCCATGGCATTAGCCTAGCTCACAGCAACCTCAAACTCCTGGGCTCAAGCAATCCTTCTGCCTCAGCCTCCCGAGTAGCTGGGACTACAGGCATGTGCCACCATGCCCAGCTAATGTTTTCTATATATTTTTAGTTGTCCAGCTAATTTCTTTCTATTTTTTTTAGTAGAGACAGGGTCTCACTCTGGCTCAGGCTGGTCTCAAACTCCTGAGCTCAAACAATCCACCCTCCTCGGCCTCCCAGAGTGCTAGGATTACGGGCGTGAGCCACTGCACCTGGCCTCGAAACAGATTTTTTTTAATGAGGATTGGGATTTGCAATATTATTTTGTTTCTGCTAAAGATAAAATGATTTGCTTGCATTGTGATACTGTAATATCAACATCAAATAAATCCAATGCTCATCAGCATTATAACACTCATAAGGACCACAAATATTTTAAATTAGAAGGAAAGGCACAAAAAGTTGTATTGCAGAAATTAAAAGATGAAAAGCAAAAGCAAAGACAGTTCTTTAAACCAGAAATAAGAGCTAGAAATAATGACACTGAAGCAACTTATAAAGTAGCTTATGTACTTGGAAGAAAAGGAAGCCATTCGGTGATGTAGAAATTGTGAAAGCATGCATTGTTGTAGGATGCTTGACCCCGATAACATTTCAAAGTACAAATAATTGCCTCTTTCAAGGAGAACCATAACTGATCGGCGGCATTAATTAGCCTTCAACTTAACAAAACAACTTCATGCAATATTTCAAAAGGAAAATATATATTATTCGATCACTTTGGATGAATCAACTGATACTACTGACTTAGCACAGGTTTTATACTTCATTTGGGTCATAACAGAAGATTTTCTTTGCTAGGAAAAGTTACTCGCTTTGGGCACTCTTGAGAACGGGGCATGGGAAATAGATATCTTCAACAACTTTCAAGATAAATGTCTTGAAGTTGGACTGAATTTGGTAAATGTAGTGAGTGTACATATAGACGGTGCACCTTCCATGACAGGAAAACATGAAGGGTTTATTGCAAAGATAAAAAAAGATTAACAGATCCAAAGGCTTTCATATCTTTTTGTTGTATAATATTTTGCATCAGCAAAATCTCTGTGCTAAAGCTACTATTTTAAGTGACACTTTGCAACAAGTTATAAGTTGTTACAAGTTATAAGTATTGTTAACTATTAATATATTTGTACAAATGGAAGATGAAATTGTCAGTTTCATAACATGCTAAAGTTGAATGATGAGGTATTCATTATGTCTTTGCCATGTCATTCTAAAGTGCATTGGCTATCGCGGGGACAGGTGTTACCAAAATTTTATCTCTGTGAGAACAGATAGTTAAATTTTGTGAAGAATCAGCAATGTGACTTATTGAAAGAAGATTTCTATAGCAAGGCAGCATTTCTGTGTGCTATCATATCAAATCAAAACAACCTGAAAATTTCTTTGCAAGGTAAAATTAAGTCTATATGTGATATGTGGCAAAAAATCCAAGCATTTCAAAAAAGCTATCTTTTTTCAAAACACTTCAAAAGGAAATTTTAGATAAATATTTTCCCCAGTTAGCAAAGATCATTGATGAGCAGGATAGTATATGCGAATCATTTGAAGGATATGCAGCTATTATAGACCTATTAATTGGAGAATACAGTGAAAGATTCACTGACTTTGAGAATCATGACATCACACTCAAATTAGCATTTCAGCCTTACCTAATTGATATCACCAAGGTACCTGAAGAACTACAGATGGAATTGATTGAGCTCTCAGTAGATGACATTTTAAAGTCATTCTTTGATGCTAACAAAGATCCAATTGAAATATGGAAAAATGCAGTAAAATACCCACGCCTTTGGCAACATGCCTGAAAAGTGCTTTCTTGCTTTTCAACCACCTTATTGCTGTGAATCTACATTTTCCTACCTAATTCAAATCAAGATGCCCTTAAAGTCACAAATGACTGATACCCATCTAGAGGATGAACTGAAAATGTCACCTACACGCTGCAATCAAATATTCAAATGCTTTCCAACAAAAAGCAGACACAAAGTTATTAAAACGTTAGTTAACTTTAAAATTAACAAATAGTTTTCATTTTCTGAGATTATTAAGTAGGTAGTAGTTAGATTTTTACAAAATAATGTACATTTTTATGTATAATATATCTATTAATAATTTAAATTTCTCAAATGTGGCCTTATTTGATTACAGCTAAATTAAATTCAGCCTTCCAACATGAAAAAGTTCCCCACCCCTGAGCTAAGTAATCACCTCCTAAAGCCACTTGCTAAGTGGGCTTTAGACTGACTGGGGCCAAGCAGCCATGAAATTAACCTAACAATGCCATGCACTGGACACCGTAACTCACACCCAATAGTTTAACAACGTATAACCAATCACTAATCAATATTATTTCTGTAAACCAATGAGAATTTTTGTCTAACAACTTTCCATCAGCCCACCCCTTTTTCCTTTCTGTCTTTAAGAAACCTGCTTGTAACCAAAGCTGAATGGAGCACTTCCTGGGGGCAGCTTGTGTTTCACAGGCAGCTGTCCTCATTTTGGCTCAAGTAAACTCTTTAAAATTACATTTTATGCCTCAGCTTCTTCCTTTAGGTTGACAGAGTACTGACAGAAAGGACTGTTCCTCTCCCATAGATGATGTATTAATGTAGCATCTACCATGTGTGCTAAATGTTGCAGGGCAGAGACGCACGCATTCATTTGTTCATTAAATATTTATTGACTGTTGTCTATGTGACATTCACTGTGCTAAGCTCTGGAGAAAAAAGGTCCCTGCCATAATGGAACTTCCCTACTAGTGTGAGAGTCAGTCATTTAATAATATATTATTCAAGAGTACAGTTACAAACTGAAAGCTATGGATGGAAGGGAATGTGTACATGTACTTAAACTGAGGGATCTGAAGAATGTATAATAGTGCAAGATGTAAACATTTGTTATAAACTATTGTAATTTGAGAACAATGTGGTATTGCCACAGGTTTGGGCAACTAGATCAATGTAAGAGAACAGGGAGGCCAGAACCAGACTCACACTTATTAATATGTGAAAACTGACACACGAGAGGGGTGGCATTGCAGCTCAGTGGCCAGGTATGAGCAATTCAATAAATGTCACTGAGACAACACATTAGTCATATAGAAGAAGTTAAATTGCATCCCTGCCTCACATCATACACAGAAACCAGTCCCAGGTGTTTGAGAAACTTACATATGAAAGGAAAAAGTTTAAATTTTGTTGGAGAAAATACAGACTGTCTTCGTGAGCTTGGCTAGAAACACACAAGTCACAAAAAGCACTAATCATAAAGGCAAAAGATTGAAGTTTGATGCATTTGACTACATTGCAATTACAAATTTCTATTCATCAGAAGACATCACAAAAAAATAGAAAAAAAAGAAAAGAAATTTATCAGCTGGGAGAAAACATTTGCAACTCATATAACTGGCAAAGGAGTGTTATCTAAAATATATGTAAAAGACTCTGAAAAATCAGTAAGAAAAAGACAATGCAATAGAAAAATGGGCAAAAATCATGAGCAGTCATTATTTTTTCCAAAAAGGAAACTCCATTGGAAATAAACATGTGAAAGATGTTCAATCTCTTCAACAGTTATTAGGTAGTACAAATTAGGTTCACGAAACATCATTTTACACTTATTAGGTTGCCAAAATTAAGATATCCGATAACGATATCCAGGCAACTGCAGGTAATGGAGGGGGGGATGGCGTCACTACATGTGCCCGGTTTGTGCGCTTGATGGCATGTGTTTTGGAAAGCGGGGTTGGTATGGTGTTACGGGTTATTGTTTCCCCCCACCCCAAATTCCTATGTTAAAGTCCTAACTCTCTGCACCTCAGACTGTGACCTTATTTGGAGGTAGGGTCTTTACAGAAGTAATCAAGTTAAAATGAGGTCATTCGGATGGACCCCAATTCAACATGACTGATGTTTTTATTAAAAGGGGAAAATTAGACACAGGGTCACACATAGAGAGAAGACAGTGTGAAGACACATAGGGACAAGATGCCACCTACAAACAGAGGAGAGGCATGAAACAGATCCTTCCCTCACAGCCTTCAGAAGGAACCGACCCTGCCCACACCTTGATTTTGGACTTCCAGGCCTCAGAACTGTGAGACAATTAATTTCTATTGTTTAAGCCTGCTTTTGGCACTTTGTTACAGCAGCCCTAGCAAACTAAAACAGGTGGGGGGCTCTCTTTCTTGACTTCTCTGGGTAGTGCAAGCCCAGGAGGCAGGGTGGAAGGGGATACCAAGGTTCTGAAAGACGCTGTTAAGAACCTCTGTAACTGTCGTGCCTGTCATTCTGCCTCCCATCCGTCAGTGCCTGGCTCTTGTTACCTCTATCCAATTAGGGAACGAATGAACTGAATGAGCGCTTTGTATAAGTGTCTTCAACTCAATTACACCCCACTTCAGCCCCACTCTGCAAACACCTGGCCCGGGACCAGGCTCAGAGTAGGAGGAGCTCTTGAGACGTGTTGAATGAACATATTTATATGCTCTTCGCACGGCCTGAGTTCCCGTTTGCTTTTCCAGCATTCCCTTCCTCTAGCCTTGTCACCACTGAACAAGCTGCGGAGTCCTCAGTCGCTTTGAGTGTGCACGTAATGAATTAGGAGACATGCTTCACCAGCATCCGGAAAGCCTGCGGCAGGCCGCGGAAACTCAGGTGCTCCACGCGGCCCTGGGGGCAGGACCGGCCCGGAGCCAGAGTCACGCGACAGGGAACCTTCCAACCCCGGCCCTCTCGGGAGGGGAGCCAGCCGCGGAGGCCGGCCGCTGCCGGGTCCGCAGCCTGCCGGTCCCGCCCGCGCCTCCGCGGGTCCTGGGCGCGTGTCTCAGGCCTCGGCGGTTCCCGTCCGCCAGGCGGAGCTGCAGGGCGGCCCCACGCGTCGGCTGGCCCCAGCCAGCCGCAGTTCGACGACATGTTGGGCATCTCACTCCGGGTGGGTTGGGCCCGGCGGACGGCAGGACGGGAAGAGGCTTGAGGGCGGAGGCCGGCACGGAGGCTGGGAGAGGCTGGGGAGCGGTGTCAGCCCACAAGCGGACCGCCAGGGGCGGAGAGCGGGGCGGGCCCTGGGCCTGGCCGGTGCCCATTCCGGAGGAGGCGTGGTGGAGTCGATCTCTCGATCTCTCGGCTGGCCCGGCCAGCGGGAGAATAGGGCTCAGCGGACCTTTCCCTGGTCTGTCTTGGGCTGGGAGATGAGGAGGCCGGCCTTGTGAGGTGGGGTGGCAGAGTTGGGGACGGATGCGGGGAGGCTGGCCCAGCCTCTGGCAGGTGAGTGCCCAGGCCTGCTAGTTAGAGCTAATCACCCCAAGTTCTGTCCTTAGGCACTGGAGCTTTTCCATTCCAGATTGTGTTAGAAGTAATGCCCTATGCCCCTCCACCTCAATGAGTGGGCTTCCAACATTTGCACCTGTGTGGCCAGGATGAAGGCAGATGGGCAGGAGGGGCCTGGTGACATGAGCACCTGAGACCATGTGCCTAGCCTGGTCCAGGGTGTCTGAAACATCCTGCCTGTGTGACCTACAGCTGGCCCCTCCCTACTCTCTGGTCCTGCACAAGCCCAGCCTGCCTCTGTGTTGGGGCCTTTCCCTCTGCCTGTTGCCTTCAGGCATAGCCCAGCCTCTCTGCCTTTGCTGTGGGGAGGCTATGCTGTGCCTGAGAGCTGCCCTGCCCAAGGTGGGCAACACCTGAGGTGCTCTGCTCACATTGTCTGCTAGGATCCATCCCTGCTCCTGGCCATTACCGTCATTGGGGTCACAGTGCTCCTGATGGCCTTGAAGAGTCGGAACTGGAGGAGGAGAGATCTTATCACCTTACAGGACCCTGAAGCCAAGTACCCACTGCCCTTGATTGAGAAAGAGGTAATGGGTCAGCCCTGGTGGGTAGAGAGAACCAGAGAGGGGTGGGGGGATGACGGCTGGGAAGGCAGAGGGGCCTGTTTCTCATGGCCGTAAATTTGTTCCCACTGCCCTAGTGTGTGTGTGTGTGTGTGTGCGCGTGCGTGCGCGCTGGGAGAATGCCCAACAGAGCTCCTTTCTCAGGCATCTGCCTATCCACAAGCCTGCTAGAAAGCTGACAGAGCCTGTCTGTGTTTTGTTTTATTAGCAAATCAGCCACAACACCCGGAGGTTCCGCTTTGGACTGCCCTCGCCGGACCATGTCTTAGGGCTTCCTGTAGGTGAGCAGGGTTTGGTGTCGTCACCAGGACTGGGGCCTTTTGGGGCTAGGCACTCTGCTCCTATCAGAAACACAGGTCTCCAACCTCCTGACGTGTGGCGGGTGCCCTGATCCTCTTCCTAAGCCATGAGAGCTAAAGGGAGACAGGTAGATGGACTTGGGGCAGTACATTCCCTTCCTTCATTGTTCCATTTGGGCCGACACAAAAGTGGTACCTCAGTGAGCGTAGAGTCAGAATGTCTAAGATCTCATGGAAAGCTCCTTGCGACCTTAGGCAAGTGTCTCAACTTCTCTGAGCCTCAGTCTATGAAACAGGATTTCCCAGACCTGCCTGCCTGCCTCACTTGGGTTGTTGGAAGGATAAAGTGATTGGTAGATGTGAAAATTCAGAGACTGCAAAGAGCTGTGCACATGGGAGGGATGAGAAGGACTGTTGTTCCCTGTCAGGAGAAAGGTCCAGAATGTGTGGGTAGGCAAGAGTGAGTCAGGTGCCTCCTGCCCCCTCACCTTCACTTGGATTCTCTGCAGGGGCCTCAGACCCACATAAGGAGGGACGTAGAGTTCTGAGTTATCACGTTTCTCGTCCATACCACCACGAGACACTAGATAGCTGAGCTGGAGAACCTCTGCTAGGCCCAGGGATCCAGAGCAGCTTTGTACAACCTGCTAGTGTTGCTTGCCTGCCTGGTGGAGATCCTAACCCACGGCCTACATGTCTTATATGCATAAGACAGAACCTTGACCTCAACCCTAACAGGTGATAAAATTACACACTAAGCCCCAGTGGGGCCCTGAACTGCTCCCTTGCACCCTCTCTGTGCGTGAGAGTTCAGTGTCCTGCTGCCTTCCAGCCCTCTGCCTGGATTTTCAGGCCAGTCCTGTTGGCAGGAAGCCTAAAAGAATGAAAAACATTGAGAAATAAAATTTCTCAGAAACTTCCTTGACCACCTCCTCCTCAGCCCTGGTGTAGGCAGTGAAAAGTGAGTGGGACAAGGTAACAAAGAGACTTCTCTTCTGGGAGAGTCTGCTATGAGGGCTCAGAGATTGCCGAAGCTTCCCAGCTCTGCTGAAGTGAAGCTGCTCAGAGAGGAGGCCTGAGGGAACAGCCAGGAGAGCCCCATTTTCTGTGGGGATGTGACCAGGCCTAGGTTGGCTGCATTTGAAAGAGTCTTCCTAGGTTTCCAGTTTCAGGTTAGTTCTCAGAAGGAAGCTGCCTCGGGCATTTATTTCGGAGTATTCTTGGTGCCCAGGTGGGCCATGGCCAGAGTTATTGAGCCTGTTCTTTCTCAGCCCCAAGTGTTTGCACCTCAGGCTTCAGGGCCTCCTAAAGACTTTGGCTCATGTTCCTGAAGCAACTTCAAGGAGCAGCCCCTGTAGTGCCCACGCTATCTCCTTTTCCTCCTTCTCCTCTTCTCCGCCCATCTCTCTCTCCACCCTTAGCTCTCTGTTCCTATCTGCATCTGTTCCATCTTCCTTCATCTCTTGACTAATTTCCTTTGTGTACTTCGTTTCTACTGCCTCAGAAACTGGCACAGAGCTTTCTCTTGCCTCCAGCTCTTAGCATCTCTTGCAGCTCCTGCCCTCACCACTAATTGCCTTTGTCATTTAAGTCCCCCACCTTAGATCCAACCGAAGTCTGGGCTGCCCAGCTCATCATCTGACACTGGCATGTAGTCATGATCCACAGGTCTCTGGCCACGCCGAGTCTATTGAATTCTACCCTGGAGGGGCAGAATTACATGGTTTCAAACTTCACTGCTGCTTCTCAGCAGAGCCATAGGCTAGGAAGACCCAGCGCTGTTGCCTCACGTGGTCCCTGCCTGTCCAAATCCTGAGGCCCTGCAGTGTCCAGGAGGCCAGGCCTGCTCTGTGCTTGGCACCAGGATACAGATGGGGCAGCTGTAATTTATTCACAGATCCCAGTGATACACTCAGTTTAGGAAGAAATGAGTTTGTGAAGGCAATATATTTTTCTTGAAAAGAGAAATAGTCTTTTCTATAATTTTTAATGCTTACCCTCTACTTTTAACACATTAACTGCCATGTGAATTTTATTTCAGTCAAGCTAGTTTTGAGCCTGTGGCCTCTAAAGCCTATGTAACTCACACGTCTCTTCACCTCGGGAGTCGAGAGAGCTATTTTTCAAGTTGCATATAACTCACACACAGAAAACAATACAAAATAAATTTTGTATTAAATTAGAAAGGATCGTTTTGTTTTTGAAGTTTTTATTCTATTTTCGTAATAAAACACTGTGGCCCCAAGGAAAAAAATTTTTTTTTCTAGTGTGGCAGTGTGTTAATTAGCTCTTGCTGTTCCACAAAGCACTTACACTAAGATCATAGCTGGACGAGTATATCATCCCCATTTTGTAGATGACGAGGCCAAAACCCAGAGAAATGAAGTGACTCGCCGAGGGCAGACCTAGGGTCCAGGCATCCTGGACATGACTCCTTCCTTGCTTGTCCCCTCCCTCTACATCCTGTTGGAGTATTTGCCCCCTCCCTGGAACTCAGTCCTACATGGGATTTCCAGGTCCTGTCTAGGCTGGCCATGTTCAGACTTCACATTTGATGCCTTTTCTGTAGGTAACTATGTCCATCTCTTGGCCAGAATTGAAAATGATTTGGTGGTCAGGGCTTACACGCCTGTCTCCAGTGATGATGACCGAGGCTTTGTGGACTTAATTATAAAGGTAAATGATGCCCACCTCTGTCCAGTTGCCTCGTGCTTCCAAGCTTATTGAGGGTGGTGGGGTGGCGGGGCAGAGCTTTTTCTCTGAGGGGACATGCCCTGGACAGGCTTTCCAGCAGTGTCAAACAGTGACGATACGCTTAACCTTGTGGTGTCTTCAGGGATTGCTTACAGCAACTGACGGCAGAGCCTTTTCTCTGAACAGTTTCCAGTGGCAAAATGCATTTTCTAATTGTGGCCTTAGGTCTAGGGGCATGAAAACTGCTGCCTTGTTTTTCAGATCTACTTCAAAAATGTACACCCCCATTATCCTGAAGGGGGGAAGATGACTCAGTACCTGGAGAACATGAAAATTGGGGACACCATCCTTTTTCGAGGGCCAAATGGGCGCCTGTTCTACCATGGGCCAGGTATTGGGGGGATTCATGCTGGGCTTCCAGCTGGGAGGAATAAGATTCCTGCAGTGGTTCCATTGTTCTAGAATATTCCTCAGATTTGAGTCACATGACTTGTCCTTAAAATCTTTGTACATTCATTCACACGCAATTATAACCACACCCATCAACCATGCACGAGTCTGTTAGCTTCACTAAAGTGGGGGAATGATTTGGTGTGCCCTCGTCACTGTTACTGCCAGCATGTGCCTGATGCATAAACGTGCCCTGCTAAGACTGAAAAATGGGTGGATGGAGCCCACACTCACTTCTTTACTCACTGACCTCTGCTGTGGGTGAGCATACTCTTTGAGGCTGCATGTTAACTTCAGCTTGCTTCTCTCTTTTCCTCAGAAGAAAAGGACCAGCAATTCCCTGAGGCAGCCCAGGCTTTATTCTTTGTGCACTGGCGCACCAGGGCTGTCCGGGCAGGCTGCCCTGGCCCACATCTCTGGCTTAAAATGGTGCAGAGAATCCCATAGGTGGATTTGCCTCCTGCAAGTCCCAGGGAAAGTCAGTGATCTTTTGCAGTCTCTCAGGCAGGAGCTGCGCAGGTCAGAAACATTCTCTGTGTTTCCAGGGAATCTTGGAGTCAGACCAGACAAAACAAGCAAGCCTGAAAAAAAACTGGTCCATCACCTGGGAATGATTGCTGGGGGCACAGGTAAGAGGCTTCTGGGGACTTCATCCAAAGGGTGAGCGCTGAGACTGTTCTGTCTCGGGAGTTATTTGATCCTACGAGGGATGACATGAGAGATTCCTCCTCCTAGCTGTAGTGAGTAGGAATGATGGACTAGTGACAGGTCTTGAAATGGACCCTGTGTGTCCCGTTCCCCTTGGCTGCCAAGGAGCCTCTCAAGTCAGGCTGGGCAGGCCTGCCCATGGTCTCCCAAGAGCTTCTGGATCTAGTTCCAGCCTGACTCTCCCCATCCCTTGAAAATGAATGTCTGAAAGAAGAGAACAAACCCTTAAGGAGACAAACATTGTGCCAGGCACCGTAATAGGCACTTTTAAAATGATTATATTCACTTGTCATGAATTCTGTTTTATAAATGAGGACACTGAAGAGCTCGAAATGTCCTTTCCATCTTGCCACATGAACATGAGAAAGGGCTTCTGACTTGCTGTTGCATTAGAAAGGAAAACCCAAATGAAGGGCTGTTCCCCACCTTGAATTTTGGGGACAGAAGTAAGAAAAGTATAACTGGGGCTGAGGAAAGCTATGGAGCTGCTGTAGGCCACAGACTGGGGGCTCGAGACAGGGAGAAGGCTGGCCTGCCCGCCCCTGTGTTCCAGGCATCACGCCCATGCTGCAGCTCGTTCGCCACATCACCAAGAACCCCAGGGACAGGACCAAGATGTCCCTCATCTTTGCCAACCAGGTCAGTTCTGCCGAGTCAGCCCTGAGCTTGCAGGAGGGTAGGATGGAATGTTCGCTGAGCGGGGGCCCTGCTGGTTGGGCGCCTGCGGCTGTGGGAGGGCCCCTGGCAGCTGGAGGAGCCCAGTCCCGCCTGCTCTTCGCTTGTTTGTTTAACTCTCCTGTGTCTTCCCAGCTAAGCCCCAGTACTGAGCTTTCCTTTCTTCCTTAACACACGTGTTTGTTTTTTTTGAGTATAAAATCATAAATGCTCTCAGTGTAAATTTTGGAAAATACAAAGAATATACTTTTTTGTCTTTTTTCAATACATGCTATATATTTGCAAATATATATCTATAGTTTTGTTTTTTTCACTATTAACATTTTCTTCTCATTAAAATGCTGTAGAAATATTTTCACTCCAGTTTATATCAAGTTGCACTGTAATTTACTAGATCTTCTAGATCTTCTACATCTAGGTTGTTTTTGGTTTTCAGTTATAGATGATATGGTGATGAATAACTGTGCCTCGGCTTGATTCCTTTAGATTATTTTCTCAAAAAGAATTCCAGAAGTGGAATTATTGGGACAAGAATCACGAAGTTTTAAGTTCCAGGTCTTCTGTGATCTCTGAGCCTCTGACAAATATTTTTGGCCGTGGCTCCCTTTTCCCCTGGTTTCCTTTCCTTCAGATCTCCAGTGCTCTTCTACTACATACCTTGCAGGAGATCCAGGGTCTGCACTGAGCTTGTTCCGTCTGGGTTTGCCATGCCTGGAGCTCAGTGTGGGTGTAGGTGGGGCTGGGAGCTCTGAGTGAAGCCACCAGCCGAGCCCAGTCGTCCTTCTAGCTGGAGGCAGGCACTCAGCTCTGGGGGAACGGCCGTCCTCCCACCAAGTCCATCCACAAGACCTGCAGGAGCAGCTGCACAACTCCTGTTTGCCTTGAGAGTCTACTGCACTCAGGCTGGGGTAGTGGGATGTGCTTACCGATGTAGTCAATTTGGAGAACAGAATGTCCCTGGGTGGGGTTTTCTAGTGTTGCTTCTTTTCTAGACAGAGCAGGATATCTTGGTGAGAAAGGAGCTTGAAGAAATTGCCAGGATTCACTCAGACCAGTTCCACCTGTGGTACACCCTGGACAGGCCTCCTATTGGTATGATCCCCATTGCCCTTACCTGTCACGGGTCAGCTCCAACCCCTGACCACCTCCAGGACTGGTCCCTGGCTTTTTGTTTTGTTTTTTAGGACTGGACTTGGGGGTAGGGCCTTGGGCTCTTGCATTTCCCATCTGAGGCCAGAGTTTGAGGGAGAGAGGATTTGGGATGACCTGCTTATAAGGACAGTCAAGGGCAGGTGTCCAGTATCTCATGTCTCAGCAGCACTGCATTGAACATCAAGAGGGACCCTGAGCCACCCTGAACACTCATCTCACGCAGCCATGACACACATGGTGTCTAATATGGGCACTCACCCTTCACCATTCACACCTCTGCTCACGGCCACCGCCCCCCTCAACACCCACCTCACCTGGACAATAGTCTTCGCATGCTGAGCCCCCGACAGCTGCTGCAGCCTCAGCCAGCACCTCAGCAGCCACTCGCACACTGCGCCCAGCTGTACCCGCCTTGTCATGCAGCTCTCTGCTCAGCAGAGGGCACTGCCAGACTGAGAAGTTCCAAGCAGTTCCACAAACACCGCGCCACACACTGCCAGACAATTCCAGCGCACTGCTGATTCACATCACCCTGGTACACCTCACCGTGGAGTTCTCTATCCTCATCGATGCTAACAGCAGGCAGACACCAGTGGACCACAGGGTCCCAGCAGTGAGCCTGCGGGGGGCTGACACCCCCACGTCCTCTACTTCTCAGGCTTTCCTTAGGGAACAGAAGTACAGAGACTTCTAAGCCTTTGTAGAGCAGCCCTGCCACCTCCTCCCTGGCCTAAAGGCGGTGGTGGGGAGGCCTGGGGTCAGAACTCCACTGGCACCCCACATCTCTTCTGCCTCGGCTTCATTTCAGGCT
Source organism: Avahi laniger (assembly GCA_963575035.1). Lineage (NCBI taxonomy): Eukaryota > Metazoa > Chordata > Mammalia > Primates > Indriidae > Avahi > Avahi laniger. The sequence continues at coordinate 19,537 of CAUYSK010013833.1, read as the reverse complement.
GGAAGTACAGCTCAGGCTTTGTTACTGCCGACATGATCAAGGAGCACCTCCCTCCTCCTGGGAAGTCCACGCTCATCCTGGTGTGTGGCCCACCGCCCCTGATCCAGACGGCCGCTCACCCGAACCTGGAGAAGCTGGGTTATACCAAGGACATGATTTTTACCTACTAACACCTCCTGTGCTCTTAGCAAATTTGCCAGGTCCCTTTCATCTGTTTTAGCGGTTTAGCTTTACCATGTTAAACTGGGATGTTTTCACAAGTGCCTCACCACACACCCTTGGGAACCTACTGCTTCTCCTCTTTTGGATGTGGGTCTAAGGAGAAGGGCTCAAGGGCCTGGAGACAAAGTGGCTTCTGACGCCTCCCCACTTGCAGGCTGGGAAGAGCTCCATTTCAGTATCTCACCCCATGGTTTAGTGAAATAAACTTAAGTACAGAGCAGCCAGCCTATGAAGTGTGGCTCTGTGGGGAACCTGCTAGGCAGTCAGGAGGCCTTGACCTGCCCTGCATGTGAATTGGTTCCTGCATATCCAGGGGGCTTAGAACTGACAAAATACCTAAGCAGAATTCCAAAAGTATCCAAGTGGGGTCACATCAACTCTCAATAATCTCTCTTGAGCCCTTCTCCCCAGAGTGTTCTGCTTTTCATGTCAGACCTACTAGAGGACTCAGGCACCTTCCATGGACTCTCCTTCCTCTCTTGTGGGAGACCCTTGAAATGGGCATGGTATTAAAAACATACGTCAAGACAATACGTCCACAGGGTAGGTGGGCTCCAGGAATCCCTCCTAGACTCCTTGCACTTTGCACAGCCAACCCTTCTCTAAATGCTAGGCTCCATCCTGGCACTAGGGGCCATGGTAGGGGTGGTTACACACAGAAGCTTCTCAATTTGCAAAGTTAGCTTCTAGAAGCTTTGTTTTAAATCCTTTTTATCACTAAACCGACGATGCAGGTCACCAATGATGCAAGTGACCACTAGCGCCATCTGCCGTTCATGGCCAGGACATACTACTGCTGTTACCTGGGAGTGGGTAGAGCTGCTTCTGCACAATTGCATATAATCCTCGTAACAAGTCAGAGATTCTGTGAGGATTTTATTCTCCACGTTATAGATGAGGAAACTGAAACACAGAGACTAAGTGTCCCCAGGACATTCAGCCAATAGGTGGCAGAGCTGGCTTCAACCTGGGTTGTTTTAAGTTGTTGCTCTTTTCACAAAAACTGAAACAGCAGCAATGTTGGAGCTTGGCGGCACTGGATCTCTTACTTGACACGTGTGTATGAGGGAGGGGAGGAACGGGGCTCTAGACAGCCCTCTGAAGTACAGCTGTGTGTTGCCCACGGGTGTCCACACACAGGGGTGGTGTCACAGAGGCTTGTGAGGGGGCAGGAGGGAGGGGGCGCTAGCCTTCATCCACCGACCTGTTCAGGGCATCCCCAGTGAATCTCCCGTCCAGGGAAAGTACTCTACTGGGCACGTCATAAGTTGGATCCCACCCTCCAATGTCTTTCTAGGAAGCAAATCTGATCATGCTTGCCACCTGCTTTAAACGCTTCACTGCTTTCACCGCAGTCCCCAACCCCTGGGAACCAGGCCGCACAGCAGGAGGTGAGCAGCGGGCAAGGGGATGAAGCTTCGGCTATATTTACAGCCGCTCCCCATCTCTTGTCGTGTCCCCCCAACTCCCACCTCAGTCCGTGGAAAAATTGTCTCCCATGAAACTGGTCCCTGATGCCAAAAAGGTTGGGGATAGCTGCTCTAGTCCCCACCCTGGCCACCCCATCTCCATGACATACATATTCCAGGGCCTGGCTGACAAGACCTTTCTTGATCTGTCCCTGCTGACCTCATCAGCATCAGATTTCTCCTTCCTTCGACTCTGACCCTATTCTCTAGCCCAAAGACTAGTCTAGCAAAGACTAAAGAGTGGGCTCAGGAAGGGCTCAAGATGGGAATGGCTTTGGGTGCTCGCCTGTGGTATTTCTGTGACTGAGGAGTTCTGAGCTGAAGGATGACAGCATAAAACAGTGCTTAGGGAATGTCCCCCAGGCATGGGGTAGAGAGTATCTGGAGGGGACCAACTGGCATCCAGCTGCAGTGCTCAGGTGCGAGATGAGGCCTGAACTGCAGCAGTCTCGGTGGGGAGGAGGGGGCTGGGTGGGAAGGGCACTGTGTCACTGGGGTGGGGGACAGAAAACAAGCTTGTTTGGGAAGATGGTGAGTTGCGGTGGAAACGTGTCAAGTTTGAGGTGCTCAAGAGCCTTCCGCTTGGGGGAGCTGTTTAATCGGGCATTACAGCTGAGGCTGATGCAGGAAAGGCCTTGGAGACTGCTGTGTGTCTCTCAGACGCCTCTGCTCATTCACTCCCTGCACACGAGGGTGATGGAGGCCAGCAGCAGCCAGGGCAGTCGGGAGGTGGCCCCTTGCTCTTCCCCTGCTCGCACCCTAAATGCCCCCTCCCAGCCGGATTCCTGTGACTGGAAAGACACGCTCCTGCGAAGCAGCCCTGAGGGACCTCCCCATTGTCATTTCACCCAGCTCAGTCACTACTGAACATTTTTTTTTCCAGAATCTCTTTTTTCCAGCAGAAGTTTTATGAACTAACAGTTCTTCCTGTTTGGTGTAAGAGCCTCCAGGCTGTTCCCAGGAACTCGTGAGCCATTGTGTCTGTGTGCTCACATCTCATTGCCCTTCCCACAAAAGTGGTCAGCAGTCCACGTATAAAAGTACAAAAGGTATAAAAGCTGCGGCGTAGAGCACAGCACTGTTGCAAACACATAGGGACAGTAGGGCCACCTCCTGGACATCTGTCCCACAGCTCTGCTGCGCTCCTGCCAGCACCCTGTGCAAGACACCCTGCCAGCCCCAACCGGGCTCTGCAGGTGGCTGTGTGCCAGCTCCCCACTGAAGCAAGGCTCGGGGCCCCCACACGTGCCTCTCTGGGCTGTCAGCCACGAAGAAACTCATCTCCAGCCATCAGCGTTGGGAGCAGCCAGGCGAGAGTCATTCAGCAGCTGGTCCTGGCTCAGCATGGTCTGAAAGGACACAGCCGAAGGGGCAGTTTAACAGGGTTGCAGCAGCTACGTGGGAAGCAGAGGGGCACTGAGTGCGGTCTACGGCTGAGACTGGTGCCCTGTAAGTTTATGTTGTGTCAGGGACCCCCAGTACTGGGTCAGAATAAACACTACTATTAAGATAAAAATAAATCGCTTGTCTTGGAGGTAAAGTTGCTATGTCAAGGCCACCGAAGGTCTAGTAGAGATCAGAAGGGCAAGGTTGGACAGATCCCTTTCAGTATTCAAGCCAAGAAATAAAAAAGTTGAACAAAAGTGATCCTGCTTGGATTCAGGTAGATTCTCCTGTCTTTTCCCTGGACACAGGGAGACTCTCCCATTCTTTCCCTTTCTTCTAATCGTGCCTCACTAGATCAGTACAGTGACTGGGTCTCAACGTGGACAGACACTATAGCCCACGGGCTCAGTGACGTGATGCTTGGGAACTAATGGACCCTGGGAGTTACGGGCCTCAAAACCAAATCTCTGCTCTGTGGCTAGCTTTTGTCTTTTACTACCAGCTCTTGTCTGCCTAAAAGCCTGGCAAGGAGGATATGATTAGCCGTGTTTACAGGTAACAAAGCCGAGGCTCAGAGAGAAAGACACACCCAAGGTCCCAGAGCTGGCAAAGGCATAGCAGGTACTTGAGCCTCCTCCTCTTTCCCGAGACCAAGCTGCATCCCCATGATACAGTCTGTCCCCTTGGGCATGCCAGGATGTGCTCGCATGCCTGTGGTATCCACCAAGTCAGAGGCATGATGGGAAATGCATGTGGCTCTTGGGCAGAGAGAGGGCAGAACCATGTCCATTAGGCCAGAGATATGGCCTGGGCATTTGGGCTGACTAGACAGGTGACCTGGAGCTGCTGAGCACCTCGGTCTCCTCGCCACCTCTGAGACGGGGGAGAGGACCTGAGACCAGCATGCTTTAGCTGATTCCAGCTAAAGGCCCCTGAGCCTTCCTGATGCCCTGAGGGTCTCAAGGCCTAGCAACAGGCCAACAGAGAAGGCCCCTGGGATGTTTTCTGCCTCAGGGCTTTGACCCCAGCACTCAGCACCATTCTTTGCTCTCCCCCTCAGGCCTTCTGCCCCACCACACCAAACTCACCCGGCTTCTCCAGCACCAGCCCTACTGCGGGGAGGGGGGTCAGAGTCCTACCGTAAGGCGGTGGATGTCTTGGGAGAGGAGCCCTATCTGCGTCACGGTGCCTTCTGAAGGTGCCATCTGTAAAATGGGCAGCAGCCTGGTCAGCACACACAGTGCAGCTTGTGACTTGCAGAGATGGCATGCAAGTCCTGTCCTGCTTGGGCCTGGCTGCTCCGGAGCACACTGGACGGATGGGCAAGGAGTGGGCCAGGCCCTGAGGAGTGATGGTGGGTGGAGCACATGCTGCTTCTATTCCTGGGGAAAGGAGTCACTGTCCCACACACCACATGCACATCTCTCCTGGGGCCCCACCCAGCACCAGCACTCAGGGTGCACAGAGCCAGGGCCTGTCAGAAGTAGTCATTTTGCATTCGCTCAGTGTATTAGCTATTTCCAGGAGCAGAGAGCAGCAGGAATGATGGCCTTCAGGATGCTGAACAGACTGACAATTTCCAGGAACCCACAGGAGCCCAGACACAAATGCCCTGGTACAAGTGGGCATCTTCAGGAAGCTGCCGATGGAGCTTCCTCACTGCCTGGGAGCCTGCCTCCCCTCCCCAGGTAATGCTGGCCTGCTGCTTCTTCCCTAAACCTGTTTAGACACGGCAGATTTGGAATTATCCTCTGTAAATTCGGAGGGCATCAAGTGTAACCCCTTGTTTTACAGGTGGGAAAATTGAGGTCCACAAAGGGAACGGGACTTGCTTGAGGCTGCACAGAGAATTAGTGGCAAAACAATTCCATGCAGGTTTGCAAACAGCTGCATGCAGAGATTCTCTCATCAGGACATGACAAAAAGTAAGGGACAAAGCCTGCCCTGACTGGCTCTCTACAGCTGCACAGGCCAGGCATCTGCCTGAATGATCACCTGTCAGCCAGTGGCCCTGGCGCTGGGATCAAACACCGGCATTGCCAGCTGCAAGCTGTGCCCACATCTTTCACCTCAGAGGAGGTGGCCTGAGGCAGCCAGTAGTTTAAGAAGCAAATCTTACACTGCCTCCACTGCCTTACACAGAATCACAGAACCACGTTGGGGACATTGGGCCCTGCCCTGGCCGTCAGATAGTTACGATATGGCTGTTATTCGTCTGTAGATGAGGCCCAGGGGACCCAGTGGAGCCAAAAGCTGCCCTGGGGTGAACTGGAATCTTATGAGCCGGAGCCCAGACTGGCAAAGCACATCTCTCCCTCGGTCCCCGGCCAGACAGGGCCCATCTGGAGGACTCATTATCAGCGAGTCAGCCTCTAAATCAAGAGGAGTGATCTGTTCCAGCTCTGCCAGCACAGACCAACCCCCACCCACAGTCTGGAGCCCAGCTAAGCCAGTGACAGAGAAGCTGATAAACACATGAAGGAGCAGAGTCTTTCCAGCAAGGCTGCCCTTCTCATCTCCCCACTTCCCCCTGCACTAGGTGGCTCACGCTGCTGAAACGGAAACCAACTTTGGGGTCTGCATGACAGATGTGACCTACAGTCAGGATGTGTGTGACAGAGAGGTGGAGCCTGCAGCAGCAAGGCCACAGGTCTCCTTTGAAGGATATGGGGGTGGGGTCCCTCCTTGTTCCATCGCCTGAGTGAATCCTGAGTGTGCACCCACCCGAGGCCACCTCAGTGCCATTGGCTCTTAAGCTACACAATGAGTAGGACGCGATCTCCAGCTATGTCCAGCTCTCTTCCTCCAACAAGATTAAGCATATGTTGCACTGTTGGCTTTGTACATAAATACTGTTTTTATTACCAGAAAGCAGCAGCCACCTCTGTAGTAAGGCACGACACAATTCCATTGTCACTGTGACACAAGTCCCAGCTGCCTGCTCCTACTGATCTCAGCTAAGATTGTGGCCCACAGGCCTAAGGCACTTGAGCTTTTCCCTCAGCTGAAGCACAGGGAGATGTCCGAGAGCTGAGCCTCTTGGCAGTGACCAGGTTCTCTGGACCTGGGTCCAAGTTCATGTGTTTCCACTGGTGCTGAAGATGGACATCAAGAATAACTAGAAATGTAAAAGTGTCTTTAATTGTCTTTCCTCCTGAGCCCACCTTTGGCAATAGTCCCCAAAGCCTGGCCCCTTGGCAGAGGTGTAGCTCCATTTCCTGGCCACCATCAGGGTTTGAAGAGACTAGCCAGGGGTCCACAATTGCTGGAATGTTCTCTGTGAGTCATGCACACGTGCAGGGGATGAGGTGCAGTTATACGGTGACACACGGTGTTACTGTGAGTGCTCAGGGTGTACAGAGAGGGCAGGTGACAAGGGCGTCAACTAATCTGTCCCACCTGGTCCAGCCCATCCAGTTCAGGGGCATCAAGGGGGCTGAGGCCCCGGTAACCACTGTAGACCTTGTGACTGTCGCCGATGCCGTCACTGGGCTCCATCGGGCAAATGTAATCCGTCGATTCATCGAATTTCTTTTTTCTTATGTTTCCAAAATGTGAAAATCCTAGTTTCCTTGGCTAAAACATAGCAAATGCAAGATTATGAGAAGATTATAAAGCCAATGTACAGATATGACTGACAACATATTTCAGAGCAGGTTCATGAGGAAAGGAATAAGGCTAACTACTTCTAGAAAAACTCTGAACGAAACAGAGCTGTAAGCAATTTCTATGCAGGAGAAGAGGCCAACAGATAACTAAGCTGCCCCTCCAAGCCTCTGGGCCTGAAACTCAAGCGTGGCTCTGCCCCACCAGTGACTTTCTTACTTTCACAGATGGACTAGGAGCTCCTACAGAACACCATAGTCTGCACTGAGGCCGAGCCTGGAGAACTCGCTGCGCCACAGCTGCTGGCACCACGTGGAGAGTACCCCCTCAGCACCCAGCGCCCTCAAAAGGCACACTGGACAAGCTGCACCCAGCACCGTCTCTGCTCGACTCCCCGAGACACACTTCCCATCCTGTTGCCTTGGGGAAGGGGTCTGCTCGTGAGTTCTAGCTAGGCCCGAAGCATCCACATGCTGCTAGGACAGGCCCGCCTGGCCTCCAGAGACTGTCTGGACCTGCGGCCTGGCAAGGATGTGGGCTGAGGAAGTGTGGGTCAGGCAGGTCTAATGGGCTTTGTGGGATTCAAGGAGCCCCAGTGAGCAGCGCTGGTGCTTGGATGACCTCAGGACCTCTGGACAGCTGCGTGCTGGCCACCTCACAGAACAAGACAAACGGGACCTGCTGCCAACAGGAGCACTTCCTGTGTTGTCAGGGCAGCTTTAGCCAAGATCCTGTGGTACTGTGGCATGTAGATGGGCCTGAGTGAAGGGAGCCCAGCTCAGAGCTCCTCTGCCCTGCAAGCTGAGTCACGGCAGCGTTGGCGTAGAGGAGGAGCTCCCAGCTGCCTGAGAGTAGGTGCTTCCTGCACCTATTGTGTAAGGAATACACAGTTCTGTTCCTACCCCTTCTGTGTAAAGAAGCCTGCACTCTCTTCCTTGGAATCAAGATGGGCAGGGACTGGCCTAGCAAAGACTCGCAGGCAACGGGACCACAGTAAAAGCCGAAGAGCCTCTGTGCCCAGAATACCCACAATGCTTTGGCTGCAGGCATCGAGCCAGCTCTTGCAGAAGAAAGGGCCCCACGGCCCACCCAGAAGGGTCTGGCAACTCACCCGCACTTTGGCCGTGGTGGTCAGTGGTGTGTAAGCTGGCGAGGCCATTTTATCTCGCTTTTCCTGTTCCGCCTCAGGACCAATCAGGGCATTGAATTTGGTGGTCAGGTGGCGCCTGAGGAGTGTCTTTTGTGGTGGGATATTGAGAAGCATAGCCAGGGTGTCCCCAGTGAAGCGCGGCTCCAGGATCTAAAAAGAAACCACAGACAAATCTAGCCAGGAGTGACCACAAACGGCTCCAGGTGAGGGATACTGAGAAATCAGCCTCTGGGCCTGGAGAAGCCGCAGGGCAGCAGCTGAAACTCATCCACTTGCCCTGTGTCCCACTCCTCTCTCTGAGCAGACACTGGAGCATTTGTCCACTGAGCACCTCATCTGCACAGACCAGCAGAGAACCGGGACCTCTTTGATAAGGCTGTCTCTCAGAGTCTCCTCTGGACAACATCCAAGCCACCACCCCCTCCCTCATTTCCCCTGTGGCTTTGCCACTTGACAGATCTGAGTAGTGAAAAAGATCACATCGTACTAAACAGGAAGTCACTTTCTAATGGCCTCCCCCTCACTTCCCCAGCCCCCATGTTCCTGTAGGAACAGGTGGAGCTGCTTTGGTAAGAGCAATTCCATTGACCTGGAATCCTCTGGGTCTGCTGCTAAGGAAGTCCTTCCAGAAGCCACCTTGTTTCCATGAGGTATATTAATTCTCAACCACAAATCACCAAAATACTTTCTTTGAGACTTCAAATTATGCAGGGGGTTCAGGTGAAGAACCTATTTTTTCCCTAGAATTTATATCTGGCCTTTCAGAAACAGTTTCTGAATACCCCAGTTTGTACCAAAGCAGGTGGGCCAGGCTGAAGAGCCACTCACAATGAGACCTCCGTGGACTCCACTCCCTCGAAGGTTGGGAGCATATTCCGCCAGGTCTACGGACCGCAACCACTCCATCACCCTGTGGTTGGACCACTGCACAACTTCTGAAGGAGAAACGTTACTCTGTGAGACAGAAGAGAAGAAATAAGTTAGGTTTACTAGGTCCCACCACTGTCCTCTGCAGAATTAGCCCCTGTGGGTCTGGCGTCTGGGGCAGGATTGAGAAGACCCTCAAGCTTAGTGACCCAAGCCAGCCAGACCATCTGCCTGAGAGCCTTCCCAGTTTCCAAGAAATGGAGCTCTCACCGAATCTAGCAAAATATTCTACGCTAAGATAGCTGAATCCAGAATCCTGTCATTCCCTAATCTTCTGGTTAACTTTGGGATGAATAAATGAAGACGTACAGTTATTCATTCCATGATTCGTTCATTCCATGATTCAACGGAACTTTAAAGATGACTGTCAATTGTAAGCTGAGTGTTTTATAGACAAAAGCTCTCTCTGGTGTGGCCAAACATTTTAGGGGAGCACACATTAAGATACTTATGCCCAAGTGCCCTTGCATGGCTTCATGGTCTTCAAAATGCCCAGCACTGTGCCTGACATACAAGGCATTCAAAACATGTTTGTTGAACAGGCAGAAAACAGGAGACGGAGGGTGAAGGTAAAAATGTTTTTAATTCCTCAGGAAGCTGAGTTAATCTTGCAGCAGGATTACATTCAGTTCCCAGAAACAGAGGCGACAAGATGTGATTGACAACCCTTCAGCTTCGGGGCCCACCATGAACACCAAAGTTCATGGAACATCATGAAGTATTTCAACGTGATTTGGGGTGCAAGTATTTACCTACACTATTTCTTCTCTAGCAAGACCTGTTCACAGATCCCCTGTGTACTTGGGCCTGGAGGTCAGTTAATTTGGTATCTACAAGTAGGGAAACCTATTCTGAAACGTTTGGTTCCTTAAGGGCTCTCCCTCCCTCCTCCTCCTCTGTCTCTTCTCCTCTCCTCTGTCTACCGGACACACGTCTTTCCATTTTGTCTTTGCCTTCTCTCTCCTTGCACCATCTCCTTGTCTCCTTGAATCACATGATGACTTTGTAAGACTCATTGCCACTGCCCTCTGGCCTATAGCATGTGTCTCCCCAAGGGAGAGTGGGAGCTTGGAAGTCTATGGCTATTGTGAGACACAAAGTACAGGTAACAGGGGTGTCTGTGCAACGCCAAGCTCAAGCAAAGGAAAGAATCCCAAGCACCGTGATCTGAAAGGCAGCCAGTTGTGATGACGACATTCTTGTTTTCTCACGCTCAAGGTTTCAGGTGTCCTGGCTCAGGGGTACCTGGAGAGATACTATCCTCCCCTCACCTCATCAGCTGGCCGCCTGTGCAGGCAGTGGGGGTTGAACTTGTTGACATGCAGCACGTGAATGGCACATTTGATGCTGAGATGATGTAGTTGGCTGGTCACTTTTAAGAAGAGTAGATCATTCTGGAATGGAAAGTTTTGGTTGATGAACCAGAGTTTCCAAAGTGACAGAAGACCTCTGATGTCCCTTCCCAGACCAAACACAGACCAATCTACCGCACCTCAGGAAGGTGCACATGGATACACCGACAGCTTCTCTTATCACAATGGTTCGTACTCTGCTATTTGGGACCTTTTATGTGACAAACAATATCATTTCATGGCCTTAAGAATATGGGGGAAGAGGTAAAATCAAGTCTAAAATAACCACCATAGGTACATCTGAGCTGAGTGCTCATAGGGACAACTGAAATATTTAAAGGAGAAGTCCTCACCACAGTTAGGTATTGCAGCATTCGTCCATCAACTCTGGATTCATGAAACTGGTCTTTGTATTGGGGTAAGCCAATATCGTCAAGCCACCCTAAAAGTACAGAAAAAACAGACGTGTCAAGATTCATGAGAGTGGGAGACTGTAGATGCAAAAAAAAAAAAAAAAAGGAGCAAATTATCATTTGGAGGTTCCAGTTTCATTCCCCAAAGGATTTAGTAACTCTCTGCCTTGTCTCCTTTTACAAGGAGACAGCTGCCTTTGAGGCACACATTTAATAGGGAGATTCTTTCTACCCTTCGTTACTGCCAGAAACATACTTAATCCATATATGCCTGTTCTTACGTGTCACCCAAATGTGGTCTAGCAGTGCAGACTTCTCCTCCTGCTTGGCGTTGATGGCTTTCACTGCTAAAACCAGCTTCTTCCTGTGAAGAGGGTGCTTAATTCCTAGCTCCTGAAATTAAAAGATGAAGACTAGATGTGAAATTTTGGCAGGCGACTTGGCCCTCAGGATGTGGTGTCTGGGTGGAGATGCTCTGAGGGTGTGGCAATGGATCTCTGCACAGTGCCCTTGGATGTCCCACAGGTACAGAGGGGATCTCAGCCTCCCCTGTCCATCCTCCTGTATGTGTGGGAGGGGTGGGGGGTCCTGGCCTTCCCATGCATTGGTCTGGGGAGAAACTGGAGCCTCCCCAAGCTCAGCCCTTACCTTTTCCATGTCCTGAGGAGTAGCTGTCAATAATGTGTGGCCAGAAGACACCCACTGCCTGGCAAAGATCACATACTGAGCCAGGCCAAAGTCCTCCAGCCACGCACACACACGTTCGGTGCTCCACTGGGCAAAGGGGGCGTTAGCGTCACTGGGAAGCAGGAAAAGAGCATGTTTCTGTTAGTGGGAGAGCCTGAGGTTCTGAGTTTAATCACTTCTTATAAAGAAGGAACTTTTTTTCTTTTTTCCAGAGATGGGGTCTCACTATGTTGCCCAGGCTAAGCTTCAACTGCTGGGCTCAAGGGATCCTCACACCTCAGCCTCCAGAGTAGCTGAGAGTATCAGCATGCACTACCAAACCTGGCTCAGGGACTATCTTTTTAATAAGCAACCCCGATTGTGGGATTTAGTTGAAACAAATTCCACTACTACATACTCATGTGATATAGACTCAGGAGTTTTCTTGATAATGCACAGTCTGAATCTCAAATCTCCAGCTACTTAGAGCGTGGAGTAGCCGGTATGATCCTCCTGAGACCATGTGTACACGTCATAGGTCCACATACACGCATGTACATGCCATAAGCCCAGAATGGTGGCCACATTAGGATGACAACCCACAAATGATTCATCTTTTCAATAAGATTCAACACTAATTTTTAGGAAAATGCTTAGAATATTAGGAAAAGAGGGTCAGCTAACATTAAAAGAAAAAAAAAAAAAAACAAAACACCAAACCAAAAAAACCCAATCCCTCCAATCAACAGCTAATACCTTATTTATTAATGAAACACTAGGGGTATTCACATTCAAGTCAATAAAAACACAGTATGTTTTTAGCAGGACTAATAACACTGGTCTGAGAGTTGTAGCCAGCATAAGGAGAGATTAAATAAGAACAAGAATATAGCTATTAGAAAGGTAGAAATAAAAGTAAGCCATTTTTTTTTTCAGATGGTAGGACTGTCCACCTAGAGAACCCAAGAGAGCTGAGTTAGGTGGCTACTTATAAAATACACACACATATATACATATGTAATCTGTATGTTACATAAAAAAATCAACAACTTGCTACATACTATCAATGTATAGATACTAATGCTTTTGTTAAAACAATTAAAAAAATCCCACTCACAGCAACTAAAATTATAAACGGTATAGGAATTGCTCTAACAGGGGACACGTGGACCCTGTGTGACTGCGTGTGGGGACTGGGGGGCGGGGAAGGTGGTGACTACAACACTCCACAGAGCAAGATAAAAAAAAAAAGACATGAATAATAAATGAAGAGCTAGATCATGTTCCCAGACAGGATGACTTGGTTTTATAAAGCTATCAATTCTTAAAGACATCAATTTTTCATTTAAAGTGTGAATATAATGGCACATTAAAAATCACAATAGAGTCTTTAGGGAGGGGAGATTCGACTGAGCAACTTTATATTCATTTTTAAAAATAAATGAAGACTAACAGAATGTAGAAGACTAGATAGTCATAAATATTCCTTCTAGGAAAGTACCCCTGAACACACTGGATTTAAAAAAAAATTTTTTTTTGAATGCCTGGTAGACCTTAAAGTGAGGGAATTCCTTAATGGGCCAGAATGACAAGGAAATGCTATTCTAGAACAAATGCTAGATATGATGTGTGCCTTGGGGTAGGTACTGATCACTCATAGCCTGGGTTTTAATGGGTCCTGAATAGGTACAGATCCAGGTTTTAGGAGGCCCGGAACTTACAAAATTTGGGATGCCCCTTTAAGAAAATTTAAAAAATTGAATATAAAATTAGAAACTGAGTATTTATTTAGAATGAGAAAACAAATTACAAGAAATGAGAAAGTTAGCCAAAATGAAACACATCACAAAATCCACAAAATTTAATATTTTTGTTAATTAACGTCTCGATATACCTCTGCAGTACTTTACCCTCATATTTTGGGTACATATTTCTTTGATTGCTTCTTCATATGGCCACAGCTCTGTAATATTTGAGTCAGTCTTCTGGCATGACTGATCAATATTTTTTATGATAATAGCTAAAAAAAAGTTTCAGCTTCACAATTTATAATTGGTATTGTCATGTGCATTCTTAGAATCATTTAATTTAAATTTAGAAAAACCTATCAAGTGTCTTTTATATGTGAGTGGTGAAACCACCGAGCATTCAAGTTTTTAACGCTGTGGCTAATCTCAAACTTAATCTTAAACAAATGAATTGACTATTCATTAACCAGTGTGTTATTTATGTCCTTGTGATATGTTTGTTGATGTCAGTATATCACATAAAATCAGCCAGAAATTTCACTATTTTTCCAATGTGTTTGCATGATTCACTTTATATGAACGACAATCTAGGACCCTAGTCACTACTTCTGTCTGAAATTTGTCTCCTGCTCTTAGCAAATTGCTACTTTTTGTATGATCTGGAGGTTTTTTGTTTATAATTTGTTTCTTAATGTGAGAATAATTGCTCTCAATTTCAATGCTCATTTTACCACTTTTGTTTTACTATTATTTTATTAGGTTTTTCTTTCTTTCATTTCCTTGCTTCTGGAAATTGGGAAAAAACAAACAGTCTCGTACATGAGAGGGACATTTTCAGTTCTGAAAGGGAAATAGGTGTTTTTGAGATTGTAATTCGAAAGCCTCTGTCCTGTACCCCTTTTCAAAACAACCTGGAGCTCTGTCCTCATCTTCAGCAGTCTCCCCATTCCTTGTTTTGGGGCTTCTCTCCTCCCTCCCAACTCGTGCTGTCCCACAGCATCAGCCCCAGCTCGCACCTGACTCAGCCTCTCTCAGTGCCAGGGTCTCCCCTCAGCCAGGGCCATGGCGAACACGCTAAGAAATAATTTAGAGATGACAGCAGATGGTACCTTTCATATACCACCAAACCATTTGTTTTACTGACACATCCCAAAACATCTTTCCAAATTGCAGTTACAATTATGTATCTGAGATTTATCAAATCTGCCATTCCCACTGAGGGGGACTACACATGGCCTATTTGTAACTGTATACACTTCACGAGTGAGTACCCAGTGCTGGGCAAACTGGCTCAATGGAAAGCAGAAGTAATCCTGGAAGTACACTAGGACAGCTAGTTAACTAAGCCTAACTAAACTAAACATGAAGTGACTGCAAACCATACACAGAGTCCATTAAACCCAAACTGCATGGAACCCAAATCGACTTGCCTTAGCCAGTCCCTGAAAATCCCCACAGCTACTGCAATATCATCTGATATAAGGAAAAGTGTAGATCAAGGGAAAGTTGGAGTAAAGAGTTAGCAGTCTTAAAACTGGTTGTGTTTAAAATACTTTAATTATGCAAAATTTCCAAAACAGTCAGCCCCTCAACACACTGGATTCCAAATAAGGGCCCTCGAAGCTTAAGCTTCCTTACATTTGCCATAAATCTGTCTCTGACCATGAATGTGGGGAAAAGGTAATAAAATGGGGCCTGAGAGAGGGAAAGAGTCTGACTGGAGACCCCTTATAAAGCTGGAGTTGCAAAGAGTAATCCACTTAGTGTATCTGTATCGGCTCAGAAAATCCTCCACAAAGATGGGACCCAGCTATGGCTCTAGAATCTGCTTGCCTTAAACATTACACTTTACTGCTGTCTTTTCCCTCAAAAACAAAACGAAAAAACCAAAACAACAACAAAAAACTCATAATAAACTCACATACTAAAATAAATCCCCAAATACATTATTCGAACATGGTTTTAAAAAGCCATGGAAAAAATTTAAAATAAAGAAAGCACAAAGGAAAAGTTGATGAACCTCATAAACATAAAAATTCCATATATCAAAATATCATAAACGAAAGTGAAATTCTGCCACAAACTTAAAAATGCATTTTCACAATTATTGGACATGGCTTAATGTCTTAATATAGAGAGAACTGGTAGAAATCTATAAGACAGACATTAATAATTAAATAAAAATGGGCAAAAAATTGCAGATAATTCACAAAAGAATTAAAATGAAAACCACAAAAACTAAATTACCAATAAAAGTATAATTTTTTTGAAGTCTATAAAAGTAGAGAAATTTAAAAAAAGAAAAATTTAAATACTTAATGCTGATAAGGATGCGGTATAATAGGTACTCTCTGTACAGCAGTACTGATTGGAATACAAATCAGTGAAACCTTTCCTGGAGGAAAAAAGACAATAAAATTTGTTCTTCCACAATCACAGAGAGCTCCTATAAAATGTTATCAAATATCATATTTAAAAAAACAGTTGTTTCATTGGGAAAAAAAGAATTGGGGCTGGAGGCTTTCAGTAACAAAGTACTTTTCCTACAAGAATATTAGTGACAATAATTTTTTTTAAGGCTATACCTAATTATCTATAAACTATAAACACCAGAGGACATTAACATATAATTATATCAAATTTCTGCTTAAGAGTAATAAAGGTTTTTCTTTTCCACCAGAAAATCCATTATCACAAGCACTGTTATGCTAAACATAACCATCTCATCAGGATCTCTTCATTTCTATTCTCTTTATCATCCACTGTTATGGTTAACAAAGCACAAAACATTCAAACAAAGCAGCCCTGTGGCTGAACTGCAGTTTTTTCCTTTGGCAAAGAAAGTTTCTGACACTGGTTATCCCATCCCCTAAAGTGACTGGGGGAATGCAAATGGCTTCCTAACAATGCAGTCCAGGGTTAGGAGCAATGCCTAAGGGTCCTAGACCTTACGCCCTGATCCAGTGATCTCCCTTCTAGAATCAATCTTTAAAGAAAGAACCAGAATTAGAACAAAGATGAATCATTCAAGCTTACCGTAACTTTATTTTTTCAGCTCAGAAAAAAGAAACAACAGTAATGTCTACATTAAGAAAATTGCTAAATAAATTCAATTATCTAATTACAAAACATATAGTAGGTAATCTTTCTTTGGCCTACTTTCTAATGGCTCTGAATTGGTTGCTAACTTCTCAGACCCTTTGATTCTCTGGCCTTTGAAAGCCAATGGTCTATAGGTTCTCCCGTTTCTTTTCAAGGCACCTGAAGTATAATACAGGTCTGGGCATACCCGCCTGAGTGTAAGTGGACCTGGAAAGGTCCTGTGTTTCATACTCCAGGAGGATCTGGCAGAGTGTAGAAACCTGAGGTTGGCAAGCCAGGGAAGGTGAATATCACATCCACATGCGAAATAAGCTAAGATTCCCTTCCACAGCAGATGCAAGTCTGTGAACAGCATGATGCATTTAGGGAAATGCTCTTCTCCTTTAATTGAAATCTACACTGTATTATTTCTGAGAACTGATATTCGAGTTGTGCCCTTCTTACTCAGTAATTACCTTTACTTTGCACCACTGTATGGCAGTCTCAAGGGATCTAAACTTAAGAGAGTAAAACCGTACTTTTCACCTTTTGGTCAGATTTAAAATGTCACAATCCACTCCTGGGGAAGGCCCCCAGAAGCACTGACCTGGGCCGAGCAACTCAGACCTTGGGAGATGTTCTGCTGGACATGATGTACTGTAGAGACTGCTTCGCAGGGGAGACGATATAGAAAGGGGGTGTCCCCGGGACACAGAAGTAAAGACTCGCCTGTGCTGGTTTGAGGGGAGACACTCTTTCTCCGAGCAGGGAAACCGGAGGAAAGAGGAAAAAACTAATAACTGGAGGGTGTCCACCAGGGACACCTCTGGAGAAATTTAATGGTTTTTATGTGTTTTTTTTATTAGGGTGCAATGGGAACAGCCATATGAAATTTCCCATTTTGATTCTAGTGCCCTCCCTTAGGTTAATGCCCTTCAATAAAGTTTGGTAGAATGGGATTATGGCAGATGTGGCCGGCTCCACCAGCACCCTTCTGCAATCTGTGTGGAAGGTGGGGGCTGACCCAGAAGCAGGTAAGAGACGATGATGCTTTCTTTCCCAAATATACTAGAGGATGTCGACGCTTGAATGGCAGGCAGCTGAGGCAGTAGCTCACATAATCCTCATAAGAACTTTAATAAAATATTTGTTTTTGACCTCCATCTTACAAATGAGGAAATACAGGCACAGAGAGGTTATACAACTTGGCTTGGAGCTCACGGCTAGGAAGTGGTAAAGCAGAGATTTCAACCCAGGTCTGGGATTCTAGAACCTGTGCTCTTAATGGCTGTACCAGGGCTTCTCAATTCGGTGTGCAAAGGCACTGCTGTGAACGGGTTATGCGTGTGCAAAGTTGTTGAGGCGCTCAGGGAGGTGGGCCCAGCCACCTCCTGCTGCAGGGAGCATCATGCCTTCACCTCAGCATACTTAAGCACAAGCGATGTCTAGGCATGTCCAATAGGCAAGTTGAGAAGCTCTTCACTAAGGAAGAGTCCCTGCCTTCCATCTCCAGAGGCTCTGGGACAACCAGCACCCCTCTCACTCCACCCTCGCCAGGATTTCACAAGCTCTTTGTAGATGAACTGGTAAGGGGACCTTACCTTTTCTGTCCCTTGGAATCTCTGGTCCTAGACAGTCTTGGCCCCGCGGTGGCCCGGAGCCCACCTCGTCGAAACTCTGCCATCCCTGGCACGTCAGTGTTGAAGTTTCCTGACTGAGTTCTTCGGATTCTGCATGGAGAGGAATCCATGGAGACTATCAGGGGACAGTCTGAAAGCCTGGAGCCAGCGCTCCTGCTCCTTCGCGAGGCCGTGCAGGCCAGCCCCGGTCCGGCACCGACTCCCAGTACCTCCCTGGAGATCCAGGCTCACAATCTGCTACAGCGCCTCAGCCAGACTGGAGGCTCAATTCTGCTCCTGCCTCTGGGGTTTGGGCCACACCCCATGGGGGTCAAAGTGAAGCTGGATGAGTGTAAGCCGCAGGGCACGTGCGCACAGGATGTGGGATAGGTGTCTGTTTAGAATGAATGACACGTGAGGCAACCGGCTATATTTAATGGGTGCCTTTCACATTTCCCCTCCTCTCAGCCCTGAAAAATAATTCAGATTTTGTTTGTTTGTTCTCTCTAAACATGACTGCCCTGCTTTTACTGCTGTTCCAACGTCTAATGGACTGGGAGCTTATGCAGACTCTTCAACCAGTCAAGAAGAAAATTAATTCCAAGCAATATGATTATGATCACTACCACCAACTTACTTTCCCCAGAACTTCTTGATGCCTTTGGGACTCCGTTTACCATCTGGTGTCAGAGGAGACTGGGGACTTGATTCGGTGCCAGATGACGTGGATGAGAGGTCATTTGCCACGGCAGTGTCATCCCAACCACTTTCTGTGTCTCCTGAGGTTGGGAGAATGAGATGATGTGTGAATGAGAGTAACAGATGTGATCTCTGGGACCCTCTCCCCCAACCTGGGCCATCCCTCAGTGAGAGTCCAGAAGAATCTACCCAGCTCTGCCTTCAGGGCAGAAATCCATGGCAAGACCCAAGAGACTAGTGGGGCCTCAGGCACACCTCGGGCTTTCTCTGAGAAATTAGTGAGCTCAACATTTCAAATCCACGTGAATTAATGTCTTTAAATTCTAAGGATGTGGGATCCAAGTACTTGCAGATTATCTGGACAAGAAGCTCGCTCTCTTTTCTCGAAGGGAGATGCAGGGATGCAGGCAGGACGGGGAGGCATCAGGGCAGGGAAACAAAGACATTCTCACTCCCCACCTCACCTGGAATGGGTACAGTACCTAATACGGGGGCACTGACACTCCGGCCACGATCTCCAGCCAACCAAGAAGCAGAGAAGCCACATGAGGAAACAAGAGAGGCCAAAGTCCAGCCCAACAGAGTTACAGGGAAGCAAAGAAATAAACAAAAGGATGTCATCGAGCAAGAGAGAAAAACTCAAACAGAAAGAAAAATAATCCCATGTATTAATAGAAGGATGGGGTGAGGGTGACGGACTGAGAGGAGGTCTCAAGCGAGGGGACCAAATGCTCCTGGTGCCACTTTCTGGCAGACTGGGATATGCCCGCTCAAGAGAAGGAGGGAGAGCAACAGAGTCCGAATACACCAGGCCATGTCCCCCGTGGGCAGCGGGGCTCACTAGGCTCATACTAGAATGATCCAAAGCTGCTCTGAGTCCAGCCTGAGTGTCACTAGGACACACTCACATAAGGGCTGATCTAGAGTTCCTGCAGCCGAGGGCAGAACTGGCCGTTATGAAGCCAACACATGGGCTGGCTCAGGGAACAGCTGGGGCTGAGGAGTCAGGGGGAAGGAGAGCTCTGCCAGGACCAGAACATTCCCTGCTGGGCCCCGTTGAATATGCCACTGCTGTTGGGGAAGGATGGCCTATTTTGAATAAAAAGCAGCAAAGGCTTCTGTGGTTTCAGGTCTTAATCACCAAAAGGATCCCTGTAGACAGACATCCCTGCCCACTGGCCACTGACCCCATTTGCCTA
>CAUYSK010013832.1:0-14627 GCA_963575035.1 Avahi laniger | reverse complement strand
GCCTGAGCAAGAGCAAGACCTCGTCTCTACTAAAAATAGAAAGAAATTAATGGACAGCTACAAATATATAGAAAAAATTAGCCGGGCATGGTGGCGCATGCTTGTAGTCCCAGCTACTCGGGAGGCTGAGGCAGGAGGATCGCTTGAGCCCAGGAGTGTGAGGTTGCTGTGAGCTAGGCTGACGCCACGACACTCTAGCCTGGGCAACAGAGTGAGACTCTGTCACAAAAAACAACAAAAAAAAGACTTTCCTGTCTTGAATAATTACTGGTTCAACTCATGAGTATATTTTCTCAATTGCTGCTTCCTGCACTCTTTGGCCTTGTTATGTCTCCGTCTCCTTAAGTCTTTAAAGCAGTTGGTTAATAATATACTTATCTGCTTCTATATTGCTATTTTTCTGCTCTTCTCTGGATGGGATTTATCCTGGGTTGCCGTTCAGTTCTTAAACTGGCTTTTGTCCTGCTTGGGCTGCCTTCCCTTCTCACTTCTCCAGAAACTCCTGGCAATAAGTTTGGTTGTCTCCTGATTTTATACCTGCCAACATTTTTTCCCGATTCTTCTCACATATCACTTCAACTCCTACTTTGTTCCCTCAGATGGTTACCAACTCATTTGGCTTCCTACTCTTGTGTAAGCTGACTCTGCATCTGATACATATGACATGATTAACTAGGGCGCACATCTACAATGCACACATGTCCGTAGCTACTACACCTCTGCAAGGTTAAATTAAATGGATCACATTGACAACGTTTATGACCGGATGATTCTGTAATTATTCTTTCCACTGGTGTACAGATCTAGGCTTAAACATAGAATCAAATAGTATTAAAAAGGTTTATCCTGACAGAGTTGCAGGAGAATCCAAATCTGCTTATGCATTTTTTCAGGCACAGAATCTAACAATTTGTTAACATCTCTGAGGTAAGGATCTTATGTCAAAATCATTTTCTAATGTTGGATAAGTTTCATAAGATGCAAACCAATTATAAATTTCTGACTTTCTAACTATAGAATGGACTTCATATGGTGCCAGTTACCAGATATTTAGTTTATATTTTTTTCTTGATTGAATTAATTGGAGGATTTTTTCT
This sequence comes from Avahi laniger, assembly GCA_963575035.1. Classification (NCBI taxonomy): domain Eukaryota; kingdom Metazoa; phylum Chordata; class Mammalia; order Primates; family Indriidae; genus Avahi; species Avahi laniger. Next base: position 13,530 of record CAUYSK010013832.1, on the reverse strand, counting down.
CGATTTTTTTATTTCAGTAAAATACATGCAACACAAAGTTTACCACCTTAACCATTTTCAAGTGTCCAGTTCAGTGGTATTAAATACATTCATAATGTTGTACAGCCATCACCACCATCCATATTCAGGACTCTATTCATCTTCCCCAACTAAAACTTGTATCTGTTAAATAATAGCTCCCCATTCCCCTCCCCCTAGTCCCTGGCAACTACCAATCTACCTCCTGTCTCTATGATTTTGACTACACTAAGTACCTCATATAGGTAGAACCATACGGAATTTGTCTTTCTGTGACTGGCTTATTTCACTTAGCATAATGTCCTCAAGGTTCATCCATGTTACAGTCTATGTTAGAATTTCCTTCCTTTTCAGGGCTGAATCGTATTGTACATTATTTTTATACCACATTTTGATTATCTACTCATACATCAAAGGACACTGGGTTCCTTCCATGTTTAGCTATTATGAATAATAATTCTATGAACATGGGTGTACAAATATCTCTTTAAAATCCTGGTTTCAATTCTTTTGGATATATACCCAGCAGTGGAATTTCTGGACTGTATGGTAATTTGTAATCTTTTTGAGGAACCACCATACTGTTTTCTACAGCCACTGTCCATTTATATTCCCACCAACAGTGCACAGGGGGTTCCAGTTATTCCGCATCCTCACCAACAGTTATTCTCTGGTTTGTTTGTTTTTTGACAGTAGCCATCATAATGGGTAATCAGAGAATTAACTTTTAAATATTTTCTGTTAAAGGCTTGGGATTCCTGTGTGAGATGAGAATGGTTACCTGTTGATTAAATGTAGCTCATCTAACAAATGGCTGCGATTAATTTCTTCCCTCCTTCTATGTCACACCCCCATCTAGAGATGGAGTTTATTCCTCCACCGCCTTGAATCTGGGCTGACCTCTCACTGCCTCAACCAATAGAATATGGTGAAAGTGACAATGGCAGTTCCAGGCCTAGCCTTTGTGAGGTTTCTTAGAGCCCTGAGTTGCCATGTCAGAAGTCCAGGTTAATCTGTTGGAAAGAAAGACCAAGTGGAGGAGCACTGAGTATCAGACAGCTGAAGAAGCCATCAGGGACACTCAGCCCAGCTGTGGCTTCACATGGCTCCAGCCCCAACAGCTAGATGACTGCAACTGCATGAGAGATCCCAAGTGAGGACTTCCCAGACAAGCTCAGTCACCTCACAAACTAGAAGACAGAATAATAAAGTGTTGCTTTAAGCCCTTAAGCATTGATGTGGTTGGTTACAAAACAGTAAATAACTGAGACAAATGAGTCCCAAGGTTCAGAATAAGGCAAGAATCCAGACTAAGTATTTCCCATTAATAAATTTTATCTCTGGATTTCCTTCTCCACATTCAACTTAGTTGGCTTTTGTCCAGTTGCTTTATCCATAGCTTTAGTAATGCACACAAATTATTACTAAGCCTGAGTCTTATATGTGTGTGTCTCTCTATACATAAATCTAAAAATTTGTTTTGGTTGTAAATTCCCTATACAAATACACACAATTCACAAAAGCAATTGGCACATCATAATGTCAGGCTTGTAGAATTAATGGTGGGGAATCCCACTGGAGATCACCAAATTTTACTTATCAATGATTTACTGGGCAACAAGGATACATGCTCTGATATATGCTTTTATTCTTTTTCCATAAGAAGATACTAACAGAGGTCATTCTATGGCCCACTAAAAATAACCAACATGATAATCTGCTCTCTGGCTTCCTAGAGAAAATATCCTGCATGATAATTTGCTATATGGCTTATAGGAGAAATTATCTTCTACCATAACTAAGAGACAAATCTAGCACCCAAGTAGTAAAAATATAAAACTTCCTAGATCCATATCTTGGTTTCTGAATATTGAATCAGTCTCCCTGCTTAACCACTCTGACTTTATATCCTGATTTCAGTAACTGGACCTGTCATTGACTCACTGTGTCTAAAAATAGAAAAGAAGTGTTATGTAGGGAAAAGGATAGCCAAAAATATATTTTACATTTACAACATACTAGACATTTTTCTATCTTCTTGTAAGTCATCTCCTGGCCAGTTACGTAGGTACTGTTCTTCTCCCCAGTGCTCTGTAAATGAGCAAATACCACCAGCGTTCATCCAGTTGTATAATTCATAATCCAACTGATATCTTCAATGCCTCTCTTTCCCTCACACTTTGTATCTACTCCATCATGGAGTCCTGTCATAGCTCTAAAGTCGCTTAATTGTACACTTTGAATGTTAAATTGAATAAGTACAATTAAATAAAATATTGTGATATGTGAATTTCATCTCAATAAAGCCACTATTAAAAATTTTTCAATATGTCTATAGTCTTTCCACCTCTCCCCATTACCACTACCACTGCTGTCATCCTCGTTCAAGCCTCTGTCTTCTTTCCCTTGTCTGGATTACTGCGACAGCTTCCTAACTGGTCTCCCTTCTTCAGGTCTTGCCCTCTTATGGTCTATTTCCCCAAAGTAGTCAGAGTGATCTTCTAAAAACATAATCCCTAACATGTTGTTTTCTCACTCAAAATCCACTCAAGGATTTCCCACTACAATGAGAATAAAAGTCTTCAAGGTCCCACATGATCTGGCCTCTCTTTCCAACTTTATGTCTACCACTCTCTGTTTACTCCTTTTATTCCCACCACACTGACCTTGCACTTCTAAAAATGAGCCACGTCCATTCCTGCCTCAGGAATGAATAAGCCTTAGCATTGGCTGCTCTCTCTGTCTGGGACGTGCTTCCTTCAGATCATTCAGATCTCCGGTAAGTGTTTTTTCATCAGAGACCTTCCAGGGCCCTGGATAGGAAATAGCAGTCCCACCCTACTTCCCATTTATCCTTTATTCCTTTAACCTGTTTTATTTTTTCTTTATAGCACTCATCATTACACGACATCATATAACATTCTTGTTTGTCCTGGTAATGTAATCTCCACGAGTGGAGAGGCTCTGTCTGTCTCCAGCACTTAGAACAACACCTGACATGAGCTCGGTAAGTATGTGGAATATTGAATGACGGTGAATGATAAATGACTAATGAAGGAATAAATGAATAAGTATTATTAAACATCCATCTTTGCTGAGTTCACCAGTTCTTCCTGCCCACAACACTCTCCTCGTGTCAGGGACAGCAATCACAAAATTATGTCCTGGTTTCGTCTTATTTCCCCTCAGAGGTTATGGATTTCAAATGTCCTAATCACTTTGAAGAGACACCAACAATCTCAATCTGATGGGAAGAAAAGGTCTCAACTGCAGCCTCTAAAAAGGCCTAAAATGCCCTCCTCCCACTGACAGGACACTTGACCAATGAACAAGTTCCAGGTCAAAAAAAATTCTTTTTTCTGGCAATAGGTGGAGCACGATGACTAAACAGAAATCTCCAGACATCATCCTTCCACAAGAACACCAAATCCAATAACTATCCACACAAGCAAGCACCTTCAGAAGAACCAGAAATCAGGTGAGCAATCATACTACCTGGTTTTAACATTATATCAAGGAAAAAGGCACCGAAGATGCAGAAAAGACAATCTTGCATTGCCTACACCACTCCTCCCTCATCCCCGAGCAGCGCTGTGCCGCCACACTGAGTGGAGAGAGCATGTGTGTGTCTGGGAAAGGGAGGGTGGCATGATTGCGGAACTTTGCATTAAAACTCAGGGCAGCCCTAGCACAGGGGAATACAGCATGGGGCAGAACTCTGCTGCTGCCCATGGAGGGAGCATTGAGATCGGTCCAGCCAGAGGGAAATCCTCTGCCTCAAGTTCCCACTAGCTCCGCCGTTGGCTGACAAAAAGCAGCTGGGGCCTGGACAAAATTTGTAAGGCAGTCCGTCACAAATGCTGAAGTCCTTGGGCAATTCCTGAGCCTGTGCTGGCTTGGAGCTAGTGAGCATGCGGCGCACATGACCCGCTGAGACACCAACAGCTGCAGCCAAGCCAATGTCTGTGTCACCCTGCCCCCAACTACAGGTAGTGTAGCTCAGGGAACCTTCTTCCACTTGAGGAAAGGAAAGGGAAGAATTCAGAGGACTTTGTTTTGCAACTTGGGTATGAGCTCAGCCACAGCAAAATAAAGTATCAAGCAGATTCCTGAAGCCCCTGAGTCCTGACCTTAGTTCCTGGATGGCAATTTTGGACCCACTCTGGGCCAGAAGGAAACATGCTGCCCTGAAGAGAAGGACTCAGTCCTGGCGAGATTTATCACATGGTGACTAAAGGGCCCTTGGGCTTTCAATGAACACCAGAGGTAGCCAGGAAACAGTTACCATGGGCTTTGGGTGAGACTGGGCTGGCTTCAGGTGTGATCTGAAGCTGGTGGCCATGAGGAAGTGCCCACATCCCTCCTCCCCCAACTCTGGCAGCCCAGCACGGAGAGTGAGGGAAGGGAGTGAAATATTTTGCCTAATCCAGGGAATTTTTTCATATCTTATTCAAGTTCACCAAGGTGGTACCACCAGGAATCTGCAAGAGCCACAGGCATTACCAGGCTTGGGGCACCCCCAGTGCTGATACAGATGCAGCGACCAAAACTTACATCACAACACTCAATTCCCTTTGAATATCTGGAAAGTCTTCTCAAGAAGGACAAGTTCAAATAAGCCCATACTGCAAGGATTAAAATAAATACCTAACCTTTCAATGGCCAGACATTGACAAACATCTGTAAGAATCAAGAACATCCAGGAAAACATGAGAAAATATTCACAAGCTATATAACCAGTAAAGGAATAATAATCAGAATCTACAAAGAATTCATTCAAAGCAGCAAGAAAAAATCAAACGACCCTATTAAAAAGTAGGCAAAAGCCATGAACAAAAGCTTCTCAAAAGAAGACAGACAAATGGCCAATAAACATATGAAAAATGCTCAGTCCCGCTAATCATCAGGGAAATGCAAATCAAAACCACAAGGAGATATTATCTTACCTCAGGCAGAATGGCTTTTATTAAAAAGTCCACAAACAATAGATGCTGGTGTGGTTCTAGAGAGAAAGGAACACTTATAACCTGTTGGCGAGACTGCAAATTAGTACGACTTCTATGGAAAACAGTATGGAGCTTCCTCAAAGAACTAAAAGTAAACCTACCGTTTGATCCAGCATTCCCACTATTGGGTATTTACCCAAAGGAAAAGAAGTCATTTGATCAAAAAGACATCTGCACTCAAATGTTTATTATAGCACAGTTCACAATTGCATAGATGTGAAATCGACTCAAATACCTATCAATTCATGAGTGGATTAACAAAATGTCTTATATGTATACCATGGAATACTACTCAGCCATGAAAAAGAATGTCTTAATGCCTTTTGAAACAATTTGGATGGAACTATAGACCATTAACCTAAGTATCTAAAGTATTTAAACAATGGCAAAACAAACACCGTATGTACTCACTATTAAATTGGAACTAACTGATCAGCATACATGTGCATAGAGGGAAGTAAATCTCAAAGGAAACCAAGCGGGGGTGGGGGGAGGAAGGGATGAATGAAAACCTATCTAACAGGTACGTTGAATACTATCTGGTTGATAGGCACACTTTTAACCCTGACTCAAGCATTACAAATGTGATCCATGTAAGCAAAAACATTTGTACCCCCATAATACTTTGAGATTTAAAAAAATAATAATAACCCACTAAAAAAGTATATTCATGTTCAGGCTAAACTTGTTCTTTTCTATACTTTAAACTTTGAAGTAGAAATAGAATTATTTGATAATTAGCACACAAATATTCAATGCCTAAAACACTGACTGTGATATTGTACCTTGGAGATAAGAGTAAGAGAAAAGAGTTGTGGAGATGCTTTATTTCCTTTGGCTTTTTAAAACTTATTCACTGCTAATAAACATTTGATTTCACACACACACACACACACACACACACACACACACACACACATAATATGTGGTATATGTATACTACAGAATACTGTGCAGCCATGAAGAAGAATGACTTAATGCTTTTTGGAATGATTTGGGTGGAACTGGAGACCAGTATCCTAAGTGAAGTTATCTAAAGAATAGAAAAATAAACACCACATGTACTACCTATTAAATTGGAACTATCCAATGAGCACACATGCGATAGAGGGAATTAAAGCTTAGAGGACATCAAGCAGGAGGGGAGGAGGAGGAGATGGGCAAAAACCTACCTAATGGGTACAATGAACACTACTTGGGTGATGGGCACACTTACAACCCTGACTCAAGCATAACAAAAGTGATACATGTAACCAAAAGCATTTGCACCCTGTAATATTTTGAAATAAAAAAACTTAATCATAACTATTAATACAATATGCTTTAATTTTAATGAAGCAATAAGCTACATAAAATTTTCAAAAAGCTGACCTAGGTTTTCAGTAATAAATAATTATCTTTTAATTTTAAAGAATGAACATATTCTCTATTCTCTGCAATGGGAAGAGGTGCCTTAAAATCACTCTTCCTCAGGAACAGTTTCTCTTTTAGTACATATGCTCCTCCTGCTCATCCTCCTCATGGACTACGTCCACCTTCTTTTCAGCAATTACCACACCAACTATACTTTTTATTCCCCCTGCCAGCTATGTCTCCATCATTCCATCTCCGTAATTTTCATCATCAGACATATCACAAGAACATCTCCATCCCTCACTGAAGTTGTTTCCGTACTCATCACCAGTGATCGCCTACTCTAAGCTCAATGCCACGCTCGACGTTCTCATCCCCCTGGTACTTTTGAGGGTATTTGACACCACCAACCTCTCCCTGCTCCCCAGCCTCGCATCTGCCTTGACTTAGTTGATCCCACACTGTTCTGTTCCCTCACCTCCCTGTCAGTGTTCCTCAGCCTCCCTCCCTGGTGTATCTTCATCTTCCCACACCCCACATGTGGGTAGACCTCCAGCCTCTGCCTTTCAGCCGCTGTTTCCCCTTCGGGATTCTCATCTACATCCATGGCTGCAGTTGTCACCTCTTAGAGGGTCTCCCAAGCCCACATCTTCAACCACAGCCACAATCCCAGACTCAGTTCCCACAGTTCCATATGCCTGCTAAACATTTCTATCTAAAATTCCTCAAAGTCATCATAGCTAAAATAAAACATCATTTTTCCATTCCACAAGTCAATTCTCTTTTTTACTTTTCTAATTCCATTAATGGTTCCACCACTGCCTAATTGTCTTCGATTTCTCTCATTCTTTCCCTCCTTTGCTCTCCAAACTGTTTTCGACCTTTGTTGATTTCCTTTGCAGCTTTCCTGTGTATGTTCTGTCCTATTCATACTTGTCACTGCCCTGGTTATGCCTCCAGTCTCCCCGCATGGACTTCTTAAGTAGCCTCATAAATATCTTCACCTTCTCTCCAACCCATTCTTCAGTCAGCTTCCACACCCTCCAGGGGATTGCCATTGCCTGCTGAATCAATGCTAAATCCCTTACTTTGGAATTTAAGGCACTATTATTTTTCTATGTGGCACCTCACCGTCCACCAAAAGTAGACTTTTCACTTTCTCCTGAGTATATCGTTTGCTTGAGCACCTTCGTATCTTTCTTAATACTCTTCTATTCTCCTTTTCCCCATTTCCTTCTTATAAAATCTTACTTTTTTATGCACAATTTAAAGGACACGTCCTCTATTAAGCCTTCTATGACTAACCCCAGTCAAAAGAAATCTCTCCTTCCTCTTACCTCTATAATATGTTGCTTTCACTTCATTTTTTAAATTATAGTTATTTGTATATAGTTTATTTTCTCAACTATATTTTAAATTCTTTAAAAATAGGGATGACTTCTCCAGTAGATTATATTATTCTTCCTCAATAGTCACTGTCTTCCCCATGGGAGAATTATACTTGTCTTCCCCCCATGGCAGGTTTGGTTATATGACTGGATTTGGTGAATGAAATTTGAGCAGAAGTGATATATATCACTTCTGATCTATGACATGTTTCTGCCATCTCTCTTGTTTCTGCCATGAGATGGACTTGTCCCAGTTAATAGCTGGTCCTCCTTCCCAGATCCCAGAATGAAGAACATGGGGAGCAAGCTGCAACTAACTCACAAGGGACATTAACATAGATGAGAAATACATCATTGTGTTGTGAGACACTGAAATCTTTGGGTTGTTTGTTACAGCAGCACAACTTAGCTTAAGTTGAATCAACTTTTTTTCCAGTTCAATAAATATTCATTCAGTCATTCATTCCACAATTTTGAGAACATATTCTATGCTAAGAATACTTTAAGTACCATGGAACACAAAAAAAATTGTAAAGTAATGTCTTAGTTCTGAATAGTATGGTAAGACATGTTCTCAAGTTGCCACAGTACAAAGCAACATGTCATAAATCTATTGGGAGAATTGTAAACAAAGAGCTACTAGGCTTCAGGAAAAGGAACGATAACATCACAGTGGAGGAATCAGAAAAATTTGCATGAAAAAACTGTTGTTTGTTTCTTCCACCACACCTAGCAGACAGTAGGTTTTAAAGATATGTTGAATAAATGAATGAATTAATAATAAGGCAGAAATAAATGAACAGCTAGTTACAATCAATAAGGCTGATATTTCTGTTAATAAAATCACTTAATTTGCTACATAAGGGAAAGTGAAATGTACCAGGGTAAAAGATAATGGGACTTCAGAACCTGTGAGTGGGTGAATTCGTTTCCACTAGATCCCATGGTAAAAGAAATCCTACTCATTGACCCTGGCATCTTTTTAAGTCCCAATTGTTTCTGGTTAGTCACGTGGCTTTTCATATGATCCACTGCTTCTGGCAGACGACTTAAGCAAGTTTATCTGACAGTCAGCAACCAAAGGCTTCCTAGTTTCAGTTTTACTCTTGACAGGAACTATCAAGCAGAACCTCCAGGGCCTGTACTTCTGAGTTTACTAGGGCTGGGAGAACGCAGTCCAGGGATCAGCAATGCATTTACAAATCTCTCCAAAGCAGGCAGGTACAGTTACCTTAAGTAACCTAGAACAGAATTTGTAGAAGAAATTTTTTTTCTCCGTAACTCCAACATATACTTCTGGGATGATTCAAATGATAAATGCCCTTTTCCTGGTTCCAAAAATTACAAAATCGGGAATTGGTTAAATAGCTTAATCGTGCAGCCAGTGCTGCAGACAGGAAAATATTGAGTACAGGAGGATGGGAGGGCTGTAAGTGAACTCTTGCCCTAGCTTTCCCCTGATTTAGACTTGAGCGATGGGGCAAAATATCTATCTTGAAAGTCTCTTCAGCTCTGAAGTTCCATGAGTCTATGAAACTATCAAGATTCAAAAAGATTTGCCTCTGCCAAGGGGAGAGCTCACTCTCACTTGGACTTTCTCCCAAATGACTGTGGGGTTGAGGAGCCCTCCCCTCACCTGCAGGGGTGTCCTGACTAGGAGAGGTAAGCAGGTTTTGTGACATGCTCGACCCAGTAGTTACTAGAAAGTGACAACAGAAACCTTATATGCCTATGCCTCAATCCAAGTACCTTAGGCTTTAGCGACATCTTCCAATAATGCTAATGGCGTCAGGTGTACAAAAGCAGCTTCTCTCCTTTCCAGGTAGAGGCCATTCTTTAAAGATGAAGTAAGTATGCCAAGGGTGCTAAGTCTGTGACTGCGTTCCTCAGAGAATAACTTCATACCCTCCCCAGCTCAAACCTGAGCTCAATAACATTGTCATTCCCTGACTTTAAAGTCGCTTACTCTCTCTGTTCCTCCGTTTTCAGATCTGCATAGCAACTGCCTTTCTGGGCAATAATAAGGTTGTTCTGCAGACGTGAGACCACCCAGGGCCCAACAGGCATTCACGGGAACTCAATGCATGTTCGTTCTCTTCCTCTCGGGACACCCCTGGAGCCCATTTCAATTCCTATCTTGAAAACTGTTTTATTAACTTTCTTTTACTTTCTCTTTTAGTTACATATTGCTTTTATCTATGCTTAGTACATTTCGCAGTAAGATAAGAAACCACACACATGAAATATGGACAATCTAGGATGAAGAATAGTGCCAAATTATCCAGCGTAGAGCCATCGCCCACTTGTAGGCTCACTGACACAGTTTGAGATCTCTCATCATCCCACAAAACTCCCTTCGGGCCATGACAACCATAACTTTAGAATTTCCTAACTGCTAACACAAAACTATTTCCCAGCTCACCCCCTGTAAGCACCCCAGAAGCTCCCAGTCTGGAAGCCGGCTGCCTTATCTCGCCCTGCTCTCTCCCCCTCCCTGACATGCTCGTATTCCTGATCTGCCCCGTGCTCAGCTTGGCCTCCACCAACACCTGCCTGTCCACTGCCCCCCTCACACCTGCCAAGAGCAGCAATCACCAGCTCTCTTACAGTTGAACAGAAAGGGGTTTCATACCCTTCTTTTTTCTCTTTGCCTCTGTATTTCTATATTTTCATAATACCAGCAATATTTTCATAATACTGGCTGTGTGTTTTGCACCTAACTAACCTTCCATTTACATCTTCTTGTACTTCCAAACCAAAGTACAAGAAGATGAATGATTCATCCAACCGCCAAGAGGTTACCAGCAAAGATCAATGCTAGGACTGAACTCCCTGCCTTTCTCCACCTCATCCTTCCAGCTAGTGGCAGGGCCAGCAGGGTAGGCTCTTCAAAAACATTTATTGAGTAAGTGTTCAACGAATGAATACTCAGTTTTTGCCACTGTAAACTGAGGATGACACTAGCTCCTTTCTGAAATGGGTCCAACCTTAGAGAATATCTTTCCTTCTCTAAAAATGTTGCCTTCAGAATTAAGTATTAGATTATTACTTAGGAATCGAGATGTCTGTGTTTAGTTCTCCTGTTTTGGCTTGGTAAGATTTGGTAATGGGTGCACTATACACATACAATGAAATAACTTCCAGCTAACATTAAGCTAAGACAGGAAACAAAAAAGACAAAGTTTATGACAGTCTTAGTCTATGAGGAGGTAGAAGGAAAATGATCACACCAAGGATCAGTTAAGTAGTGTTATAATTTATTAAGTGCTATCATGAACCTTAGCTCATTTGAACCTTACACCAACCTTATGGGAATGGGAAGGCAGATGTTATCATTTCCATTTTGCCTTTGGAAAATTGAAATCTCAAAGAGTTAAAGTAAATTTTTCCATGTTGGAAACTTGGTAAGTGGTGGAATCCAAACTAGAGACCAAGTTTTCTCTTTCTGTATGAGAATTAGTCATTCTTCTGCTGTTGGTCATCAGTTAGTTATAAGGCATTTAACCCTTCATGCTGAGTATGGCTTTTTTTTAATGGGTATATTCTATCCACTTAAAAACCCTTAAGGCAGGATTATGTCATATTCATATTTGATTCCCTATATCTAAGCACAGTTTTTGTCATAAGGTAGAACCTCAGTGATATTTAATAACAATATCATTTTGATGAAAAAAATAATATTTTTAAGAAAAAGTAGCTGCAATTAGCAAATTGGATGGGATATTTACTGTTTCCCTAGTTGCATTACCCAAACAAGGATGAAAAATTTATTTCTTAATGACGGTCCCATCAACTTCATCTAAGAAAAATTTTTATGAGGGAGATTTGTTCATTTTAAGAGAAGCTGTTTAACTCTTTCAGAATGTGCCACCTCCTGGTGTCCCGAAAAGATCCCTGATTTGCCAAGTGATAAAACATGAATTTTCTCATAGACCCTAAAATTAGAAATATTACCCTATTCCCCAAATTTCTATTCCCTTATGCTTCTGTTGGAACAGTTTTCTCTGTTACCATTCAGGGGTTGGTTTGAGCCAAAAATCTACTCATTTCTGAAATGCAGGACATAATTAAACAAGAATCTTCATCATCAATATAGATAATATTTATGGAGTGTTCAATATGTACCATGCTTTTGATGCATTATCTCATTTAACTCTTAAATGATTTAACTCAACTAAGATATTATTGTCTCACAAGAATCATCTGGCATAGAGACACGAAGTCTTAAAGTCACACATAACTTGCCCAAGCTCCCATAGCTAGTAAGAATCAGAAGTAAAATTTGATCCTAGGTCTTTCCGAATTTGGAATTTAATAACTACACTACACTGATTCTATCACTGCAAATGGTGGCAGAGGGACTTCACATCAGTGAGAGATATTCCCAGTTTCCTTTTGAATACCTGATGGATCAAGTTATTGACTGAAATGGCAAAAGGCCTAACTCGTCCACTCTCTTATGCATACGTCTAATCTGTGATTGTGGAAATGCTTTTAACTTCAACACTCTCAGTCTATAGTATATAAAATTAGATTGAAGCTGACTAACTGCCAATTTATGTTTAATGTGAACAACCAATTCAAGTGTGTCAGGCTGAAAAGCAGAATCATTTTCACACAATAAAAAATATATAAGAGGGGGAGGAGCCAAGATGGCGGAGGAGAAAAGCCACCAGTCAGAAGGTCTCTGCAAAAAAGGCGACTTTTAGAAGAAAGAGAAAAAAATAAGCGAGCAGAGAAACACAGATTGGGTGAGGGTCGAAAGGAAAGGTGCCTGAAACTACAGGAGACTCCACAGGAAGACGTTGTGGAGAACTGGAAGGAGAAAGGTCCCAAGAGGCTTAGAGACCAGTGACAAGAGTAGGTGGAGCAGCTAACTTCCCCCTCCCTTGCATCTCGGACTGCTGGTGGCTCCTGAGCGGCTGGAGAGACCTGCCGACACCAGCCCAGAGACGGCCGCCGCCAGTGAGCAGTGGCCTCTTGCGGATACGGTGGTGGGCTCCCAGCCCCCTCGGGGTACCTCCCCAGGCGCAGACTCGAGCCTATTGGCAGACGTCATAGTGCTCCATTCTCTCCTTCCCCCTCCCTACCCATGTGTGCCCAGAGAGACAATTTAGCCATCACACGGAGGCATCTCCAAGGAATGGGATTTCTTGTAGGCTTATTTCTTTTCTCTTAATTTTCTGCTGGACTTCTGTGACTGACTTATTTAATTGGAAGGAGTTGTCTTCAATCTATGAGATTCTTTCTTCTATTTGATCTACCCTATTCTTGAGCTTTTCCATGGTGTTTTATAGTTCCCTGAATAAGTCCTTCATTTCCAGGAGATCAGTTTGATTTTTCTTTAATATTTCAATTTCTTTAGTGAATTTTTCTTCCAAGTCTGGGATTTTTTTTGTGGTTTCTTTGTGTTGGTTATCCATTTTTTCTTGCATATCATGCAGTTTTCTTCCAATCCATGTTTGAAATTCTTCTTCTGTCATTTTAGTGTTCTGAGTTTGGTAAATGTCCATTGCTGGGGAGCTGTTGTTCCTCTTTGGGGGTGTGCTTTCCGTTTGAGACTTCATACTTCCACAGTTCTTTCTCTGGTTCCTTCCCATCTGGATCAATTGTTACTTCTTGCCTTTAGATTTTCGTTTGGATAATGACACGCCCTATTTAGCCTCTGAGCCAATAGGTGGTGTTTGTGGGTGAAATTCAACCACACCCTTTATGGCGAATCAGTAGATGCAGTAAAAGGGTGTGCAGGATGACCTCCCTGTCAG
>CAUYSK010013830.1:0-18661 GCA_963575035.1 Avahi laniger | reverse complement strand
AATTTTAAAAAACTAACAACTTCTTTGGTCTAGCGTGCTTACTTCCTTGGGAAGCTAGTGAGGGGATCAGCTGTAGCTCTCGCTACTAGGTAGACAGAAACAGGAATTGGAGCACCCCATCCATTATCAGTCATGAGATCTAAGCCTAACCGCTCTTCACAAACAGAGAAGAGCTCCACCCGCACCCAGACAAAGGGTGAGGCCCTCCAGTTTATAAGGTCCGAGAAAGGATCGAGGAGAGGGAGAGGAGGTATTACTTCCTACAGTAAAGAGACTGGTGGTTCCCAGTGGAGGCCTGGGGCACTAGACTAAGGGCCACGAGTGGCCGCACTGAAGTAAGACGGGGAGGAACAGGGAAGGAGTCAGGAGAGAGCACCCACAGGTGAGCACCCCCTTCTGGGAGGCAGGAATCCGTAAGGCCCTTCCCTTGAGTCCTGCAAGGAAACAACAAAGCTGCAACTTTAAGATTCATATTACGTCCATTGTAATCAGGTGTGTGTTTGTTCTGAGAAAACCTTAGTAGACAGGAAAGTCTCAGAGAAAGGATGGCAAATGCCCCTGAGGCATACTGCTGGGTTTCTACTGGAGACAACATAGACTCATAAGCAGTTTCCACGGGTCACCAGCAGCAACACAGTGATGCCCTCATAGATACCCCCCTCCCTGCCAAAAAAAAAGCCTCTACCCATACAATTATAAAACTCAACTCTAGATTATTTCCTATAAATGCACACAGATACACACACACACCCAAATGAGCAAGAAATATTCTTTAGTACAGAGGACGGACTTTGTATGGAGAGTGAATAATGTATTCTATACAATGCTTGGAATTTCTTTGGGGAAAGGTATTCTACCATTCCAGAATATAAGCATGCAGGTAAAATTTCCAGCAGCTTCTATGTGATTCTACATCAAGTAAATGAGTCGAAATAGCCCCTAAGCCCTGTGCAACCAATTAAGTTCGCAAAAACACAAACTAAACTTTAGTGCAAATTTGAGCCACATAACCAAATGGTATAAAAATGTGTATTTATGTTCTGCCTACTAATAGTTTACATATGGATTTCACATGTAAAACAGATTACGTTACTGAAAATGACCCAGAATATATAGCACACTTTTGATGACTATTTCTTAGGGGCCTAAGGAACAGGGGAAAGCCCACAGGGAAAAGAGTATCAGCAATTGCAGGATTAACTTTTAGGTTAGTATATTATGTCTTGTCTTTCTTTTACTTAAGAACTCGAACCATGTGTATACTATAATTTTTGGGATACATACATTATTTATTAATTGAATTCTAACTCCAAAGTTATAAAGCAGTACAAATATGGATATCATTAAACTATTCTTAAAGGAATTTTTTCAATCTTTCATGCTAGAATAATTAGTTAATTGATTGTACGTGTTTATATTTTATTCACATCCTTTTATTATCAATTGAGTGAGCCTATAATTAATTCTATAGATATCAAAACATTTGTGTGGTTCAAAGAAAAAAACAATTGCACAAAATATGTTGCACTTCAAAATGTCAACCTGCTGTATTAAGTTATTTTGACCACATAATGCAGCCAAAAAAACCACATTTTAAAATCAAGGCAATTTAAATACAGAGTTGGTGATATCTTAGGTTATCATTACAAGTTCTCCTGGACAGTTTACCTATTGACCAATATGCTCTCAAAGACAGAGCTTTGGAATACTAAAGAAAACATTTGGTTTAAAACTGCATTCAGCCTAGACAGTTTTGAGTATCCCAACTTCTTTGGAGTGCAAATACTTAGGCTTCAAAGAGAATGGGAAAGCCAAGCACACACTCCAGAGACATCAGATACTGCCAGAGTGCACAGTCAACAGAAGACGTGCCGGGAAAGCGGGCTCGCTTACCTGCCCCAATCACGTCTTCAGAAAAGAAGACAAATATCTTCCAGACACAACACACTGAGCAAAATCTCTCCCAAAGCACCAGGGGAGCAGCTGCTTCTCCATGGCACAACAATCCCTCTAGTGGCTGGGTCACAAGAGTAGGCATTTCCAGGAGCCTGCTGGAGAAGACCACGTAGCAGTCTCTCTGTAATTTTACATTATTAATCTTTCTCTAAAGGTTTACAGAAACTCAGGAAATTAGTGCGTCCTTTACTCACTAGAGCCAATGTTTTCCTGAAAGTGACTCGAGGGTACCTCCTACTAAGTCTAATAAATTTCTTCGTACAGACTAAATGGTAAAGGGAACCTAAAATTTGCATACTACAAACAAAAATCCTGTCATAAAGATCATTGGATTTAGATACGATAAATGTCAATGAAAATACAATAATCCCAAACTGAAATGACATCTACAATCTCAGTATAGCTGGCCTACTAGATATATTTTGAAGAACATCATTCTAGATGAACAGCAATCTGAGTTACTAAATAAAACAAATCAGAAAAAGATTTTTCTAATTTCAAAGATGCAGGTTAATTTTGAGATCTGAACAAATCAAAAGAAAATCCAGTGTATACCCAATAAAAAAAATGAACACAGTGTAGACCAGTCACCTGGGTGGATGACTTCTTTTTTGTTTTCATTTTCCATGTTGGGTATACACTCAGTCCTCCTTTGCTTTGCTCAGATCTCACAGTTACTCCTCAAGAGGTTTACTCTAACTACTCTATCTAAAAGAGCATTACCCTGCTCTCTATTCTTTTACCCTGCTTTATTTTTCTTTATAGCATGTATCATATGACATCATATTAACAATATATCTTTATTTGTTCATTGCCATATCCTTCAGTAGAATGCAATACTCTTCAAAGATGAGAACTTTGTTCATCTAACTCACTGCCGTATCCTCAGCACCTAAGACCAGGCTTTGCACAAAGTAAGCCCTCAATAATTATTTGTGGATAGAATAAGTAAATAGAGACTTTTAGAGCAAATAGAGCCCATTGAAATGAAGTGCCAGATTCTAAATTGTGACCCTTCCATTACACTGGTAAGATAATATACTTTACCAAGGAATGAAGTAGTGCATTCCCATTTTATATTGGAGAGAATAAACAATCAAAACGAACTAGTGTTATTAATTTTAATGTGTCAATAAAAGGAAATTCACAGAAAATTTAAAATACATTTTCTAAATGTATATCCAAAGTCTTACTATGGCCATTAAGAATTTGAACAGCATCCTCCAAGCTACTTGGTAGGCCTTTGTATACTCCTAAGACACAGGGTGCATACTCAGAGAACCATGTCCCAGCACTTTTTAGAGGTCTAGGACCCTGGGAAATGAATTAATGATTTTGTAAGAACTACAAAATAGAGTAAAATATATTAACAAGAAACAATTTTATTGTAAAACAGATTATTATATCCTCTTGGGAATGCCTCTTCTCTCTGCATTTCTTATGGCAGACTCTCAAGAAAAGTCAGAATATGTCTTGAGTCTCATTAAAAAATCAAGCACTTTAACATTGCAGTTTGTGAGAGCTGATAAAATATAAAAATTGGGAGATCAGACTAAGGAAAACAGTGTCCCCTCTCATTCTATTTTTAACTTTGGCCAACAGTTTGACCAATGTCATCTCTGATGGTCGAACACTATTTATGTAAGAAGTACTATAACAACACAATTCCAATTTTTTTTCAGAAAAGAAATTAATGTGGGACTTGTGGTAAAATATTCTTTCTACTGTCTACTGAAACCCATTAAACTAACAATAAAGAGATGGATGAAAATAGCAAAGCACACAAGGGCCAAAAACTTTGTAACCGGGAAATAGATACATACATGGTAACTGACATGGCAGACAGAATGAGGTCTAGCCCTAAGTCAGTAGAGAAGGCCCAGTAGCAGCCAGTTAGTTGGTGCTTCAGAACCCCATAAAAACCTCAGGAAATAGAGACATTAGGTAATCCCAGGAGTGGGGATTCAGGTGAGGCAGAATCCAGAAGGGTAGATTGAATGTTTGTATAAACTCGTATATGTCTGTATAAAAAGTAACACACCCCTAGATCCTACACACACACACACACACACACACACACACACACACACACACATACACACACACACACACCCTCATTCAGCCAGACAGCTACCTCTTCTTCCAATGAGGATAACAGTGTCCTTTACTTTAACATAAATGGAGATTTCTACTTCTGAGTATAATGGGATAGTTTGCAGCAGATCAAACTCTAGCTGCAAACAACTAGGAAGGTTATTTTTTAAAAATAAAATTTAAAAAGCTGTTCAAAGGCATATAAGAACTACTGAAATAACGGATCATGGAGGGGAACTGCAGAGAATGAATGGACATCCTGCAGTGGCATTCTCCGAGTGCATTGCCAATTCTGGGAGCAGGGCAAGATGTTGGCAATGCAGGGCTTTGCTCCGGCACAGGAGAAACCAGAGGAGCTATTGGCAGCCTTCTGATGCTGAAAAGAGAAAAATTGTAACAAAGTAGCAAAAAACAAATAGAAAGGCCAAGATCCCAGTGAGAAATAGAGAATAGAAAAATAAGGCTGACACTCAACTGGTATTACCCTTAAGACATGAATTCTGAAGTATCAAGGGGCAGGAGTCTGAAAGCTAAGCAGAAATCTTTTAAAGAACATAAGGGGGTTTTCGATACTCTTAAGGTGTTGAGAAGACAAGAATTAAAGTTCAGGGTCTGCCAATGAAAAGGGCCCCTGTGAATGCAACAAGCACTTGGTCTAAAGAATTGGACAGCTACACTACAAGAGTGAATCTAAAATAGAGATAGAAAAAATATCCCAGGTTCATGGATTGTAATAATTAATACTGTTAAAATGTTCATACTACCCAAAGCAATCTACAGATTCAATGCATTCCCTATCAAAATTCCAATGACATTTTTCACAGAAATAGAAAAAAAAAATTCAACTTATGTGGAAACACAAAAGATTCCAAACAACCAAAGCAATCCTCGAACAACAAAAACAAGCTTGAAGCATTAACCACCTGATCTCAAAATCTACTGCAAAGCTATAGTCATCAAAACAACGTAGCACTGGCATAAAAACAGACATATAGAACACTGAAACAGAATAAAGACCCCAGAAATAAGTCCACACATTTATGGTCATCTTCAACAGATTTTCCAAAAACACACAAGGGAAAAAAGGCAGATTCTTCAATAAATGATGCTAGGAAAACTGGATAGCCATATTCAGAAGAATGAGATTGGGCCCTTATCTCACATTATATATAAAAATCAACTCAAAATTATTCCAGACTTAAATGTAAGACCTGAAACTGTAAACTACTAGAAGAAAACATACAGGAGAAACTCCATGACATTAATCTGAGCAATAATTTTTTGTATATGACAACAAAAGCATAGGCAACAAAAGAAAAAATGGACAAATGGGATTGAATCAAACTAAAACCTTCTGCACAGCAAAGGAAAAAATTGATCAAGTGAAGAGACAACTTAAAAAATGGGAAAAATATTTGCAAACCATACATCTGAAAAGAGATTAGTATCCAAAATATATACTGAACTCAAACAACTCATAGCAAGAAACAAATAATCTGATTGAAAAATGGGCACAGGTCCTGAAGACATCCAAATGATCAAGAAGTATATGAAAAAATGTTCAACATCACTAAGTACTAGGGAAATGCAAATTAAAACCACAATAAGCTGTCACCTCACACCTGTTAGAGTGGCTATTATCAAAAAGATAGGCAATATCAAGAGTTGGGGAGGATGTGGAGAAAGAGCAACTCTAGTACACTGTTATTGGGAATGTTTATTATAGCCATAATGAAAAATTGAATGGAAGCTCCTCATAATAATTAAAAGTAGAACGAATATGATCCAGCAATCCGAGTACTGGATATATAGCCAAAAGATATGAAATCAGCATGTCAAAGAGATATCTGCACTACCATGTTTATCACAGCACTATTCACAATAGACAAGACATGGAATCAACTTAAGTTTCCATCAACAGATGAATGGATAAAGAAAATGTGGTAAAATACACAATGCAATACTATTCAGCCTTTTAAAAAGAATAAAAGCTTGTCATTTGTGACAACATAGATGATAGATGAACCTGGAGGATATTAAGTTGAGTGAAATAAGCAGGCACAGAAAGACAAATACTTCATGATCTCACTTATATAGAGAGTCTTAAAAAGTCAAATTCATAGAAATAGAAAGGAGAATGGTGGTTACCAGGGGCTGGGAAAGGGAGAAAGGATTGGGGAAATGTTGGTCAAATGATACAAAATTTCAGTTTAACAGGAGAAATAACTTCAGGAGATCTATTGCACAACATGGTGACTACAGTTAATAATAATGTACGGTATACTAGAAAATTGCCAAAAGTAGATTCTAAATGTGTTCACTACAAAAAAAAGTATGTAAGATAATGGATATGTTAATTAGCTCAATTTAGCCTTTCCATAACATATACATATATCAAAACATCATGTGGTACAACATAAATATACACAATTTTTTTTAGTACACTATAATTTATTTTGCTAGTTCTGCAACATTTTGAATGAGACTCCAACACTGTGGCATTTAAAAATAATGTAACCTTCTCCCAATGCAATTGGCAAGAGCGAGAGGTCTCCATGGAGCTTTGCTAAAGGGGAAAAAAAAAAAAGAAAGAAATTAAAAACCATCTACTAATGTGACAGCAAGTAATGAAATAAGAATCTGACACTCGGTGCATTGAAATGCATACAAGATGTCCCTTTGTTACCCTGGCAATCCATCATAAAGGCTGGTGTATTTCTGTTTATTATACATGAAGTGCTGTGAATTAATACCAGGCTGCTTCTTTTACAAACTTTTCAAACTATGTACATGATATAGTCAAAAAGAGATTTATATATATGTTTATGTGTCTGTGCAGTCATGCTAGGATATATGCATAAAAATATATATGTTTCTCTGCCTGTGAGTACATGGAGCCAAATATATCAGGATTATAAATGAGAAATTCAAGTGATGACCCAGGGATTTGGAAACATTCTTTTACTCTCTCTTTCTTTCTCTGTGTGTGTGTGTGTGTGTGTGTGTGTGTGTGTGTATACACACACACACACATAAAATATATGTAATCTTTATTTGTCAATTAAAAAAATACATAAATAAAATTTTAAAATAAAACAGAAGTAGAAAGAAACTTATCAAAACTATAACCCCAGCTTTGATACAGCTCGGTCCCTGATTGGATTAAGCTGAACAGCCCCACTCTATCTGTGTGGAAGAGGAAAACCAAAACCTCTCTGGAGGAGGAAATCATGTTTTGAAACTCTATAATTTTTTCATGTATATTATCATATATAATGTCAATCAATAATTACTAGATATGACAAAAGACAAGATCATATAAACCAAATCCAAGACAAAAAATAGGAAATAGAAACAGACCCCATTGTTACCATATATTGGAAGTAGCAGAGAGTGATCTTATAATAATCGTGGTTAACATGTTCAAGAAAATAGAGGAAAAGGTAGAGAATATCACCAGAAGACCGAAAACTATAGAAAAGAATCAAGTGAAAATTCTAAAACTAAAAAGCAATATCTTTAAAATTAAGAACTCATTAGACGGTTTTAAAACAGGTTAGATAGAAAGAAAAGAGATCAGTGACATAAAATATTAATAACTAGATAAAAACCTCAGACTAAAGAATAGAGAAGAAAGGACTGAAAAATTATTTTTGAAAAGTTAAAAGCATATAGGTCACTGTCAAATGGCATAATATATGTGTAACTAGTCTCAGAAGGATAAGTGAGAGCTAGAGAAGTGAGTAGAAGCACTATTTGTAGAAAAAATAGCTGAGATCTTCCCAAACACATGAAAGACGTTAACTCACAAATTCAAGAAGTGCTATAAACCCCAAATAGAATAAATGAAAAGATTACTATTTGTCAATTAAATAAATAAATAAGTTGTTAGGGCTCAGGAATCAATACCCCAAAATGAAAGCCTTAGAAGCAAAAGTTTTTCTCTGACCTTCTCCTGCCCTTCTGTCTCTCAGTCCCATTTTCCCCCAAGGCTAGCCACAGAAACCAGAACCCTTTTTCCCCAAAGCCAGCTATAAAACCTAAAAATAGTGCTCTCACTTTCCTCTGCCTTTTTGTGTAAAAACCGACCATAAAGAAATTATGTGACCTCCTTTGTGTGACTGTAGGTCATCAGATCCCCATTCCAGAGGACTCACCCCCACACCCAGAAGGAAGGAACGCTGCACAGAGAGGCCAAGGAGAATCTAGACAGGCAAGTTTTTCTAGGTTTCCCCACTCGGTCTATTAACATTAGATCATAAGCATTTTGTCCAATCACATTTCTACATGGCTCTCTGTACTTTGTTGAACCTAAGCATAAAAATGAACAATTTTCCCTGCATGTTTTGGTCTTCATTCTGAACATTCCATTGTACACATTTTTAAAAAATTTGTGTGCCTTTTCCCCAATTAATCTGCCTTTTACAAGTTCATTTTTTGGAGAACTTTCAGAGAGCCTAGAAGAACTTATCCCTTGGCCCCTACAAAATAGTCTAGACCATAATCCAGAACAATAAGCATCTCATTGCTGTGGCAATAGAAAACTGGCCTAGCAGCAAGAGAGCCAACTTTATGTTCCTGATGCCGCCATTAAATGTCTTGTACTTGTTGGTATGACTAAAAGAGACAGAGGAGCTGATCCATTGTTTGGCCAGCTGAGAATTGTCTTGGCTAGCAGCTTATTCAACCCACTAGGATATAAGTCACATTAGGACAGGATTTCTTTCCTTGTTCATGCTCTATCTTCCATGCCTGAACAATGACTATTTCATAGTAAGATCAATTAGTATTTGTGGCATTCATCCTCAAAGATTACTGCCAAATACACATGGATTGTCCTTCCATGCAATTGCAAACGGTACTCATTATCTCACCCAACTTTATCTCTGAGGCCATGGGTAAATCACTGACATACTTCTGTATTATTTTGAAGTGTTGGTCCATAATTTTAGCATAGACCTCATCTCTGAGAATATCTTGTACCAGGGGCTCATCTCTGAGAATATCTTGCACCAATGAATACTTCCACTTAATTTTCAAACCCTCTCCTACTAACTGATTATTGCATTGGTCTACTTTCTTAACTTCTGTACAGAGGCTAAAGCAACTCCATCTTGGATGCTAATCTGCCATGTTGATTTCTGATTAACCCCAGTTCTGGGCCTTGTGTAAGAGCATGTACTTACCATAAGTCCTGCCTTTAGGCAAATTCTTGTCTTTCCCTGAGACATTGACTTCAATTGTTCTATACATTCCTTCCACTGTCTTGTGTCCACCCAAGATATGATTTCTGTTCAAGACACCAAAAACATGGCTTCTGTTTGTAAGTCCCTATTAAATGTTTCTTCCTGAGAATCTGTGTGTGTCAGCTTTCTCCAGCTTCTCAGTTCTGCTGGCCTTTGGGGGTAGGTTTGCATAGACCTGCTCACCACATAACATCTCATATTCACCATTTTGGATAATATAGGTTACAGACAATAAACAAAGAGCTGTGCTCAGAATTATTATTTTCTAGATTATCAGATACCAGTTTTAGTCCATCATGCTTTTTTTTTTTTTTTTTTTGAGACAGAGTCTCACTGTGTTGCCCGGGACGAGTGCCATGGCATCAGCTTAGCTCACAGCAACCTCAAACTCCTGGGCTCAAGTAATCCTACTACCTCAGCCTCCCAAGTAGCTGGGACTACAGGCATGCTCCACCACGCCTGGCTAATTTTTTCTATATATTTTTAGCTGTCTAATTAATTTCTTTTTTTTTAATTTTTTTTAGTAGAGATGGGGTCTTGCTCTTGCTCAGGCTGGTCTCGAACTCCTGAGCTCAAACAATCCGCCCACCTCGGCTTCCCGGAGAGCTAGGATTACAGACGTGAGCCACCGCGCCCAGCCTTCCATCATACTTTTTTAAAATGAATGATCTGTCAGATTTTCATAAAAGGTTTTAGAAGAAATTCTTCTGATATGACTTTGGTTAAGTCACTTCTCCATTCTGGGATAGAAGGCAGTTAGACCAGATCAGACGCACCAATAGGGCAACACTCAGAATGGATGGAAACCACAGACACATTTGACCTGCAGAGAGGTTTTTGGTTTTGTGTGTATGTGTGCGAGACTGAGGAGAAAGTTAACTGCCAATATAAAGAAATTTGTACATAAAGTTCCAAAATTCCAAATTTCCAGCTTCTCTTCAGAAGTTAGATCTGGCAACACTGGGTCCAAAGTCTTGCATGGGAACAGTTATGGGCTGCCCTTTTCAAAAGAGCTTGATCTCTTTGGTTTTTCCAGAAAAAGCAAGACCTACATCACTTCTTAACGTTAGCTACCTGACCCCCAAACCAGGTGAGCCCTGAATGTTATTCTAAAATTGTATGAACTACCATCAATTGGTATTGGGTCACTAATAAGCATTTAACAAGCATATATATGTTGGGTACAACTCTGTGTTGTCACTCTATATGACAGAGTATGATTTGATTATTTTTAAGATCATGGGGGCACTTGATGCTCTGAGTCTCAATGCCTACATCAGTAATGAAGGGGATGGGCTGCTACCTGAGGGGATACTGAGGCCCAGAGCTCCCATATGGTCCCCTGGCCTCACTTAGAATTTAAGGCTGAAGGATGAGAATGCCACCTTTGTTGCTGCTTCTTAAGATGCCCAAATATCAACATTGCACGACTATAAACTGTGAGGATTTTTTCATTGACATTCTTCTAGTCAATGAAGTAAATAATCTAAGTTGTAAGATGGTATTTCTAAGAGACTGAGGACTGTCTTCTCAACAGAAATGTTGGAGGACAGAAGATAATGAAATTACATCTTTAAAATACTGAAAGACAATAACTGGCAACTTGGAATTCTATACTTAGTGAAAATATTTCAAAAATCAAGATGAAATAAAGACTATTCCAGCAAGTAAAAGCTTCGATAATTTGTTGCCAACACACTTTAAGTAAAAGAAATACTAAAGGAAATTCTTCAGGCGGAAAGAAAATTATTCTAGAAGCAAAGGTGGCATGAAAACAGGAATGAAAGGCATGAGAAAAGGTAAATATGTGAACTAAATATAAAAACAAATTTTTTGACTATGCAATATAATGACTATGCAAAGCAATGATGTCTTTGCAGGATTTTAAATATATGTAAAACACTTGCAAAAATTCATGACAACAGTAATTCAAAAGGAAAGAAGAAGTGAAATTGCATTAAAGTGTTCTAAATTCTAAATTGCGTAAGAGGTAAAAGTAAACAGCCCACTGTCAGCAGACATTAGAGAAAGGCCCTTAATGTGAAAGACAGAGACCAAAGTAGTAAATAAGCAAACAGAAACTGATCTTAACAGAAATAGAGACAAAGTGACTATAATCAACAATAAGTTAGGGCATACTTTAAAATAACTAAAAGAGTATAATTGGACTGTTCCTAACACAAAGAAATGATAAATGCCTGAGGTGATGGATAACCCAATTACCCTGATTTGATTAATTCATATTGTATGCCTGTATCAAAACACCACATGTAGCAACTAATATGTACTCATATTAATTAAAAATTTTAAAAAATTTTTTTAAAATAAGGAAACAGAGACAATGCAAGGAGAAGAAAAAATTATAAATAACATACTCATAAAAAGTTTAATTAATATACTTAGAAAGATCAGAAGAGATATTGCATCCAGGAAATAAGAAGGGTAGAATAAAAAAACAGGTGAAATATAATAGAAAAAAGGTGAGTAAAAATTAGAATCAATCCAAGAGATCTAACATCAGAATAATAAGAGCATTAGGGGGAAAAAAGAGATAAAACAGAAGAAAAAAATTATCAAAATATTTTTTTCAAGAAAATTTCTCCAGATTGAAAGATAGGAGTTTCCAGACTAAAAGTACTAACAAAAGCAATGAAAGAAAATACATTATAAGGCACATCATTAAGAAATTTCAGATCACCAAGAACAAAGAAAAGATCCAGTAATTTCACAACAGAATTAAAAAACAAAAAGTCCAGATGCAAAGGATCAAGAATTAACACCACGTCGGATTTCTCAACAGAAACACTGGGAGCCCTGAGACCAGGAGCAGCAACGTGACTTTCATTTTAGCAATCTATACCTGGCCAAACTAGTAATCAAGTGTGAGGATAAAACAAAATCATTATCAGACATGCAAGGTCCCCAAAACTTTGTTTGCTATGCCCCCTTTCTTGACCAACTACTGGATAATGTTCTTCTCAGACAAAACCATGAGGAAAAACCAAGAAAGAAGACAAAGGATTCAGGAAACAAGAGATCCCTCACAGAAGCAAGGTAAAGAAAACCTGCAGGAGGTGGCCAGAGGAGGTTGAAGGATGGCCCTGTGCTGCCGGCCTTGGCATCAAACAGTCCAGATCAGAACAGAAGAGGGGCCCCTAGGAGGATGTGCTCCCAGCCCTCCACCTCCCCCACAAAAAGGACATAGATCAATTACTTAATATTTTCAGCTGTGCTATATTTCTGGCAGACAGTCTGGGAGTGAATTAGAGATCACTGTTGCTTAAATACACAGAAACCTAAGGAAAGATAAAAGAAGGGAAGAGAAACAGACAGAGAAAGCCAATTATTAACTCCAGAAAACCTAAACTTGTAAAAAGTAAGAAGTGGAACCATACCTTGCTACACTTCACAGCTGTGAATAATATATATATAGCACCGATAATGTAAACCATGAATATTGATGTAATCAAAAATTGCAATGCAACAAAATGAGAGGATGAAGAGGGAGATGTATCCTGGCATTGTGGGATGCGATTTTAAGAGCACTAAATTCTAAACTTCCATACAGTTAAGAAGCCAGTAACTGAGAACTAAAACTGAAAAAAAAAATCAAGACATAAAATTATGAGCAAGTTATTCAGAAATGTGGCCATAAACGGCAGAAGAAACAGCTTAAAGTTGAGAGAGGTTGCCTCTGGGGTCTAGGAGAGAAGGGTAGGGCAGGAGATTGCTGTTTTTCATTATGAGCTTTGTAGAAGATTTGGCTTTTTAAACAATGTGCATGTACAACTTTGATAAAACAATATTAAATTTTAAAAGAGAGAGGATGACATGAAACCTTCAGAACCCCAAAATAAAACTAGAATGAGTCATTGGTATGACACTACATTTGAAATGCTTGGATTCCAAAGCTAAAACCTTGCCCTTCTAGTCCTTACTTTTCTCAGGGGATTGATTAATTAAGAGTAAAAAAAAGCTCTGTGAACTACTAATTGCTAGCAATTAATGTCCCTTTTTCTTATGTCCAGTTGCAAATCATTGTTGTCTAAGAACTAGGACTGCCAAGCTCATTCTAAGGAGGTATATAGCTCGTAATGTACCTTATAAAAAGCCAAGGTGAAAATCTACACTTCTTGTTCTGGTCCCCTTGTGTGACTAAACAAAAGGCATGAATAGCAATGTGACTCTCTGTAAAGCTGAATGTGTACCAGGTGCAAGGACAGATCCCACTTCATGTTAGTGAATACACCAAGGATTTCATTACTAAACGACTTCAATCTGCTGAAAAGAATTACTGCCACCAGAGGACCTTTATTAGCAGAAGCAACTATGAATGAATGAAAATGCAACATAAAGCAATAGGCATTTCCAAAAAAGCATTGGAAGATCAATGGTTCCTTTAGATTTATCCAAAGAATAGCTCCTCCTCCTGCTTTCAGATCCAGCCAGGAATGGTGTGCTGCTTTCTTTGTTATGTTGTTTTTTAGGTAGATATGAACAAAGAAGCTTCGCCTTTGCTGCTTTATCCTTCCTTTAAACTTTTTAAAGCTAACATTGACCCTAGAAAACTTACAGCTTTTACTGATGTCATGTTAGCATAGCACGACAACCATGATTCTCGTTCACGGTTTGAAGAAAATTAAAGTATAATAATGGAATCCTATCAAGCATCCTCTAATTCCCTTCATTACTTATTTGCTTAAATGCTTATTCTTGCCCAATGACCATAAATGGTAAAATTTACAATGGGGGCGAAGAAAGGCCAGTTAGTGAGTTCAGCCATATCCAGTTTTACCTATTCCCAGATGCCAACAAGAGACTATTTCTCCCATTTTGAAACACATTTTCTCCCACAGAGGAAATAAGAATGGCTTTAGAGCAAGCATTTAGGCACGAAGCATTTTGGAAAGAAACCAATGTGATCTGGGTTTTGAGAAATTCTGGCTTTGGAATGCTACTGAAAATGATTATTCAATCACAGCATCATTAGCCATTTCTGAAAACTCATTTCTCATTGTGCTGGCCACTTTGGCATGCTTTCTAATTCTCGGATGGTTCCCATCCACTCAACGCAGAAACATAAGTGCTAATTGTCTTGCTCTGGACTCGCTTAGTAGGTGTAAACTTTCCATCTGAGGCATGAGAGTCTAGCCCCATGATTCTTGTTAATGTTAATAAATAAAGCTCTATAGTAAAATGTTGGCCAGAGTGAAACAACTTTCAAAACATGTGGACTCAAGATGATCATTCATACACAGGCAACAAAAAACCAAAACCGAGAACCTAAATGTTTCACTTTCTTCCTAGCTCAGGCTGGTTTTCTCCCTCATGTATCTGCAAATAGGTGAAGAGAATTTACACCTTGGCTCTTTTGTTACTCAGTTTACATTTGGTAAAATTATGTTCCCTGTTTCCAGTGTAGAGGGAAATTGTCAAAGTGAACATTTTTTTTTTGCCATCGCCACCTTCTTTAAGGAAAACATCTAATAGGCCTGATATGTGGAGTTCCAATCTTTTGGGACAGACAGGACCTAACTCCAGACAGCTAATTAGCAACGATAGGTAGAGTTCCCTAAATGACAAAGGAATGACACAAATGAAGTAATGCTATAGGAATTGGGGAAGGGGAAGTACAAGGTTTGGGCAGGGAAACAGATCAGAAAGAAGTGACAATGAGCTGAGCCTTTAAGAAAGTTTGAGATTAAACTAAGTGGAGAGGCAATATATCCAATTTTTAAGAGTATGAACTCTGGAACAAACTGCCTGGCTTCAGATCCCAGTTCTGCCACTTAATAGGCGTATGGCCTTGAATGGTTTCCTTAACATTACTGACCTTCTATTTTCTCACTTGTAAAAGCAGCATTAAATTGTATCCGCCATATCAAGGGGGTGCTAGGTTAAATTTGGCTAAATCATGTAAAGGACTTAAAACAATGTTTAGCACAGAGTAAGTGCTCCATAAAGATTGTTGTTTGTTGTTGTTGTCGTTGTTATAAGTGAGAGAGGAGTGGAGAAGACATACCCAGCAAGGGAAATATCCCAAGAAATTAACCAAATATATTTAATCACATAATTACACTGAAGTGAAAAGCTCATGACAGCACCAGCATTAGCAAGTTTTCCTCTTTGTCCCTCGTACTAGTGAACCAGCAATTTGGAAAGGTAAGTATGCAAGCGGTGAGATTTCACTTAAATAGCGAATTGCCCATAGCTGCGTTGGCAATTTTGATTATTTGTCCAAAACATGAAGAGTGGAAGCATATGTCATTAATTTGAAAAGAGGCAGTTCACATATTTGTTTAATGACTTCGGCTCAGTCAGACATGAAGACCCAGGTGCATTGAATGTAGGCATTAGTGCAACACTGAAAAATAAGAAAATGAGGTGCCAAACAGTGCACATGATTTAGAACTCATTTCTCCAGTCACTATGAATGCAAATGTCTCATTTACATAAAATCCACTCATATAGATGCTAATCGGGAGCAAAGGAGAGGCCATCACTTCTCCTACCCTGCGTCAGAAACAGGAAATCAGAATTCAAATTATTCCCATTGGAAATGGTGATCAAATCTTTCAAATTGTTATGTTGATCAGCTTTAATATTTGGATATTCAAGAAGTACCTATTGAATAAAGAGCACTTATTGAGTGCTTACCATGACCCAGGGATTGTCCTAAATGTTTTTTAAGCATTTTTCATATAATGTTTTACAGCAACCCTAATAAGAAGGTTCCATTATTATCCTCTCTTTTACTGATAAAGAATTGAGGTTTAGAGAGTTAAGCATCTTGCCTAGTATCCCAAAGTAAGTATGTCTATCTGATTTTAAAGCCCATGCTGCCTGCTCAATATTAATTAAGGTGTTTAATCTAACTCCATTGGCACCCACCTCCCATCCCCATCTGCCCATTCCCACTCTTATTTCCAGAAGCTGAGCTGAAGAGTGGCTCCTTTTTGTTTAAGTCAGGCAGAAAGTAATGCAAGGGAGAATATGGAAGGAATAAGAATGGTACAAGAGCAATGACATAGAATTGTCCATCTGAATACAAAGGAGAAAACCCAATACTTACATTGCCATTGCATGCCATTCTGTTTTAATCAGCCAACAGCAGCAACACTCTAAGTCTAACTGGGGCATTTCATTGCTACATTAGGTAGGAGAGGATGTATGCCTTAAATAGTTGCTTTTAGCAAATATTGAAGACAATTTGAAAGGCTCAATGCAAAGAAATATTTGTGCATTTATAGCCAGATGCATCTGATAATTTCTCACGACATCAGAGTTCTTAAAAGGTTTTATTTCAGGCGATCTGTAGGAGTGAAACGTTGGAGCCAAGTGAATCAGCATAGAACCTTACTTTGATTCTCTGATTTTGAGAGCAATATTTGTTTTCATCTTGAGAAGATTGTTTTGGATCTTGCATCTGCTTGTATACCATTCAATTGGCAGCTGTTTCTGCCTGTTTCTTCTCCCACCCACCGATGGGTTTCAGCTCCACCGAGAACTCCCACGCCCCACCTCCCTGAGTTCTTCTACCCACCCTGCTGTGTGGGGTCCCTGGGAGGGGTCCACTAATATGATTTCACTTCATTCCAAGCACCACCCTCATCACAAGATACAGGAGAAACTCACTTTACAAGGGTTGGGGGTAAAGTCAAGTTCAATATAGGAAAACAACTTTAAAATCTTTAATTAAATATGGTTATTCCCAGAGTTTATGGGAAAAGTAAAAAAAAAAACAAAAAGTTAAACCCTTCTCAGATGAATCCCATGGAAACCCATCCGTATTGATCTTAGTCTCCTGACTTTTTTCTTTTTTTTTTTTTCCTTCTCTCTTCTGAGATAGACTTTTTTTTTCAAACCTTTAAATCACAGGTCTATATCTACCCTTTTAAGAGCAACCCACTGCCTGACCATGAGGGTTTATTTTACTGTAGGATCAAGCCATAAGACGGCACCTGCAGCAGTAGTATGTCCAACCTGGCATCTAGCCACAAACAAAACCGCAGTGGAGGAGGAGGTGGGTGAAGGGGTTGTCCCTCCCACAGGCCCAACTCACCCTTTCATTCTTCCTGGTTACCCAGCAAGAAAGCATTGATCGATACACACATGTCAATTTTCCACCAATGTTATCAGGGAATTTTCAGAAAATTACAGTCTCAATTCATATTTTAAAAATATTTTCTTAAATACACACCAACTTTATTCTTCAGAATGTGTGATTTCCCATGACTCCTTCTCCTTCTTATCATGCCCAGAGACCAAGCACAGTAAAGGCAAAGCCTATTCATGCCACAGAGTCAGCTGTCCCTAATAATCATCTTCTGGTTACACAAACGCCTGGCCAGAGCATCTAAAATGTCCCTTTTCTATCCCTCGAGCTGGATCAGATTCCTGCGCATGGCATTCCTCATACTCACCTGTGTACGTAGAAGGATCAGATGAAGACTCACCATTGTCTTATTAGCAATTGTTCTGTAGTCAAATGTTTCACTCCCTTCATTTGAAGGGAAGAAAAAGTTATTTAATACAAACAGAAACCAAATAAAAATTTCTTTACATACTTTCATTCTGAAGCTGCAGCATAGTAAACAAAAGCCCATACATTAGTTCTATACATTTTGTAAAACATTTAATGGTTGTTGGTTTCATTGTTTTAGGTAACACCTACTTATGGTCAACATTTTGTGTGTGTTTATTAGACGAGGCTGTCATATTTATATGCAATTCATGGCAGGCCTTTCATGGATTGCTCTATATTAGAGTAGCCTGAGTCTGAAGAATGCCATAAATATTTCTGTTCTTCATAGTTTAGAGTTCCTTGCTCCCTCTTCTCTTTACTCTCTTTCTCTGACTTTCCTTATTCCCTTTTTCTGTCTTCCCCTTTATGCCTCAGGATATTTAAGAACTGTCGGCTGGAAATAGATCTGAAGTGTCCATTATGAGCAGATCTAAATTACAAGAAATGAAAATTGAATACTTGTGCCCTCCTCAAAAGTCAGTGCATGTGCAGCAACGTACAAAGCGGCAAGTTTGCTCTTGCTTTTAGAGCCTGTAATGGACTTAATGTCTAAGAAACACTTTTTTTAAAAACAGGGAGGAGAAAAATAATGAAAGCTTGACAAAGAAATTAAAAAGCAGTTCAGTTCCATTACTCAGTGGTTCTTAACAGAGGTGCAGAAGGACTAATTTGAAAGATGTAGGTTCGATCCTGCCCAATCCCCATGGTAACCTGACAGGACAGGGAAAATATTTATCTAAACCAGGGGTCAGGAAATTATGGCCCACAGATCAAACTCAACCCACTGCCTATTTTTGTTAATAAGATTTTATTGAACTGGGCACAGTGACATGCACCTGTC